>JAFFST010046469.1:3613-17071 GCA_022414735.1 Noturus placidus | reverse complement strand
TTCTGCTTTAATTTTCCCTGCCAACGGATCTGTCTTTTCTTCATCTATTCTATTTATTTTATTTATCTATTTATTTGTCTATTCTTTTATAATATATTTACGTTTCTTAAGGGAAATCGGTGTGTTTCCCCCCTCTAACTGTACACTTGGTTTCGCCCAGACTCAACGCACGTTCAGTGATGTATTTTAGCAGCTAGGTCTGTAAGAAATGGAGACTTTTTTTCAGACAGAAAGTAACTAGACACCTTAATATCTAGGCTAATGTCAGTTCCAGTTTTTGACCATTAATGGTACATTCACGTGCACATCCTCCCGCCGAGTTCACTGTGAACCCTCACGTTGTGACAGACTGTTATAAATGCGAGTGAAAGTGAGTAAAGTTTGGCGGCAGCGGCAGGGGGGTCTAGCGCTTGGACCCCCCAATGTCCATACCATGGGTTACGCCCTTGCTCAAATATGTCCATACCAAGGGTTACGCCCTTGCTCAAAACACACCTTGGGCTTAAACCATCAGGCTCACTATTACTGAGGGGGGCGGCTGTGGCTCAGTCGGTAGAGCGGGTTGTCCACTAATCCACCAACCGTGGGGTTGGCGGTTCGAATCCCGGCCCGGGTGATCCCATGCCGAAGTGTCCTTGGGCAAGACACTGAACCCTAAGTTGCCCCCAATGGCAAGCTACCACCTTGCATGGCAGCTCTGCTACCATTGGTGTGTGAATGTGGTCTCATTAGTAAGTCGCTTGTAAATGTAAAAAAAATATTTCTGTAAAAGCTGCTTTGAGACAATGTACCATTGTAAAAAGCGCTATACAAATTGATAAATTATTATTATTACTGATTTGTAACAATATCTTGCATAACAACAGTTAAGATATTGGTCTTTATTAAAGCTGTTACATCTAAACAATAAAACCAGAAAACGTTCCAGCAGTGCATGAAAAAGCTTCTCCTATCTGAATTGTATTTTTAAACATCCATCCTTTTAAAGGAAGCTCCGTTTATCTCCGAGCGGCAGTGGAGCTAAAAAGAACCAGACGCTATCTTAAGTAGGAGAGTGCTGTCTGCTCAGGCCCTTTTTAAAAACATGGCCCAGGTTAAAGATGACAGAGAAGGCACCATGTGACCCAAAGTCAAGTGGCCTACGTCAGTAGGGTTCTTATCTAAAAGGAGTGAGAAAGGAAAGGATGGTACGGAGAAGCAACGGCACTTCAGAAGCAAGTTATGAAAAAGCAGCTACTGCGTTTCAGCTTAAAAATGAGTGAGTGATTGGGTGGGAATTGGGGTCAAAGCACAGAATCAGGAGCCTCCCTGGAGCTGATGAGAACTAAAGACTGTTACTAAAGGTTACTACCATCCTGAAGTGTGAAAAAAAAATCTGCTGTTATTACCAAATCATTTGAGCACTGGGACTCCGGGTGGCAATGACAGAGTGGACGCTGCTGAAGCGGCTCCTTGATGCCGTGCATCAGCATTCGACCTTGATTGGCCGAATCTGGCTGACGGTGATGGCGATTTTTCGGTTGCTGGTGGTTGCCGTGGCAGCAGAAGACGTGTATGCTGACGAGCGTACCATGTTTGTGTGCGACACACTGCAGCCGGGCTGTGCCAATGTGTGCTACGATGCCTTTGCACCCATCTCTCAGCCACGTTTCTGGGTCTTCCATATTGTTGCTGTGTCCACGCCGTCACTTTTCTTCATTCTCTACACCTGGCACAACCTTTCTAAGATGGCACCTGGGCAAAACACGGACGAGTGTGTGCGGAACTGTAATTCTGATAGCTGCTCCATCACGTCTCATTATCACCCAAGAGACAAGGTGGCTGATGTTCTGGAAAAAAACACGTGCGTTTCACTAACTCGCGGCACCCTCGTCCAAAAACATGTCTCTCCGACAAGAGGTTCCTCAGGAGTCCTGTCCAAAGCCTACGTGCTCCATGTTTGTTTTCGTGCTGTGTTGGAGCTGGCATTTCTTTCCCTTCAGTGGCTGCTATTCGGGTTCTGCGTGCCAGTTCGTTTCACGTGTGCCGTCCCTCCTTGTCTTCAGCGTGTGGACTGCTACGTCTCACGTCCCACGGAAAAGAGCATCTTCCTCATCTTCATGTTCTGCGTGGGGGTCTTCTGCATCTTGCTAAACTTCCTGGAGCTCAATCACCTCGCCTGGAAGAAAATCAGAAGGTCGATGTGGGTAAAGGAAGGATGGAGGAGCAATGCTTATGGAGCAATAAATGAGAATGGACGCTCTGGGACGAGCAGTACGACGTCTCTGCCTACACTGGAGCTGCTGGTGGAGAATCAACCTGAGTGGACGTGTGCAGGAAATGAGTGCTGCTCACCATTAAAAAAGGAGAAAGAAATGTCTGAAAAGTCACTGCAGAAAGAGAGACACAACACAACACAAGTACTGAGAGGAAAACCACAGTCACATAAAGGAAGAGTTTCCAAACGAAGTGCTGAAGTCTGGATATAAACTGAATTGCTTTCTGATTTAGCGATTGCTTTTTGGTAAGTTTTAAAAAGTGATTGAAAGGATATCCAGAGTGTGGAAAAACAAATAAATGAAGATCATCCCTCCCAAAAAAGTGATGGTGTGAATATCAACCTTCAGATGTATAACATTATTGTGTCTATAATAAAACATACAAACATGTTACACTATGTGTAAGGATTTCCCAGTAATAAAGTCACCCTATATCTATATCAGCGTTTCCCGACCTTTTTTCAGTGACTTTGCCCTCTGAAAACTTTCAAAAAGTTTTGGCACCCTACACAAACACTCATGCTAGACAGCGTTCGCTACATGAGGATGAAGTTGATGGTCCAGAAGCATCTGGGGCTTTTCTTTTAAGAAATCTGTCCATATTCTTTTGCACTACACATGCATTGTCACACGCTAATTATTAGGATAAAAACACATGAATACGTTACGTATACTGATGCTGATGTGCTGCTGACAGGTCAGCGAGGGGTGTCGAGGGGGAGGGAATTATAATTTTTTTATATATATAATTTATTATTATTATTATTTTGCAGGCGTGTGTGTCTTATTATTTCTGTATGTGTTTATTATTTCAGACATCAGATATTTATCATATATATTAAATGTTTTATACACATTTTAGAAATGTTTGAAGGATTTTCATCATATAGCACCAGGTGTGCCGTGACCCCCCGGTTGGGAAACACTGATCTATATAAATCATCCTTAACCATCTTAATTTAAATGTGTTGACTGGAAAAGCCATTTTTTTTAAATTAATATTGAGATCAGGAGTCGAACATCTCAATCAGTCCATGCAGGATTTTGAAGTTTTTTTTGTGATTGTTTCCCCCAAAATTAAAAAAAGAGTTTTTTTTTTTTTTAGTGCTCCTTTTTTTATTGTACTACTTAAATTGTCAAAATTGCAATTGCATAAAATTGCACACTTTCACACTGATGCTTTTTTTTTTAGTAATTGAGACCTTTTAACTGTACTCGTGTTTGACACGCATAAATTGAAGTGGGCTTTGACTGAATGCACATTGCGATGACACAGTGCGTTCTGATGACATCACACGACACGTCTTGGCCCAAATCGGCAGAAAATCTGCAGTAATTTTTAAAAATTGCAAGCTCCTCCGAATATTGCGGCGTTTGTTTGATTTTACGTTTATTTCTGCGATCGCAAAATCGCGAAATCCTGGAGGGACTGTCTCAACGAAAAATCTGCCCTAATGTTAAACATATGACATCAAAGTGTGGTTATGTCATAAAATATAAGAGCCTATCATATAAATGCAGGCCACATGGTGCTGTCTAATCAACTGAAGGTGTGTAACGATGAGGCGTTCATTTAATCAGGCAATGTATCCTGTATTGAAAACTTCTGTGGCCTTCGAAACAAATCTTGAGTGACTTCTGGACATAAATACAAAAACAACACGTATAAGCCTTTCAGATGGATGACTTAAGAGACCCTATATCATAAAAGTACAGCTTTAAGCCTTTTTTTATATCTATATACATACACACACACGCATACATATGTGTATATATATATATATATATATATATATATATATATATATATATATATACACACACATATACACACACATATATATAAATATATAGTGTGTATGATTTACAGTAAAAAAGAAAAAAATAATAAAAAGGCAAACATCACAATAAAAGTAAGAATACAATCAGATTTTAAAAAAATAAATAAATACAAGAAGGGTTGTGGTCTGAATCAAAAGGTTGAGCAGCTATTTTGATTATTTATAATTGACATTGCCACTAACACTTGAGCTAAATCAGTACTTTAAATGATCATTGGCTCAAACTAAAATAAGTAAATTTCAAGTAGCACCGATGTATCGGCCGATAAAGGTAATTATTCACGCTATGGGCCATCAGCCGATCGACGGCGTGCTGTGTGTAAAGATGTCTCTTGTGTGGAATGACGACAAAACTGCTGTTTGAAATCTGTGTAATCTCTGCACTGCTAAAGTTTTACACCGGACGCTGCAGCAGTGAAGCGGGAGTTTCGGCGTCGAGTTAATTCTTTTTTACACTGTTTTGCCAATACACTGGTTTAAGATTTAAATGAAGATGAGTTGACAAAAAAGTATATATATTGCACAGAAAATATATATTTGTAGAGTAGTATATTCATATCCAGTTTTTATATATATATATATATATATATATATATATATATATATGGTCTGAAGGGGTGGGTTGTTTTTTTTTATAGCAGTCTTTAATTGGCATGTTCGTGCATATGTATAGATACCTGGAATTGAAATCAGAGTAAAGCTGAAGAGAGTGTAGAAAATAGTGTCTAGACCATTTTAGTAGTTTATCAAGCATTACAAACATACTGAACAATCGGTTATTCAACACAGAGTATTTTTAATTGTTTAAAGCTACACATTCGTCGTAATGACTCATTAACTGGCAGCTTTAGGAGTCTATTTACATGTTAATTGCATGCGTAATTGAAACAGCATGGGCACCTGATATCAGATTCAGTGCTAGATGAACTGTAAGACAAATATGTGAATATATGGTGTAATATAAAGTCACTAGTATACATATTATTTACTTCAACTGATTCCTCTACTTTCTGACATCTGACTGGAAGTCTAAGACTTGTGTTATAGTGAGTCTTAATTATGGCTAATGTAGACCGCAATAAAGATTTGACCAATGATTTGCATTTTTCAGAAGTGCACAAGGAAATGTACAAACAGATGAATCTGGATCTATAAAAAAAACTTACCCATCTTTAAAATTACAATAAATCTTAATGCCATCATGCAGTCATACTGTATATAATAATACACAGATCAGCCAAAACATTAAAACCACTAAAAATAAAACCATTAAATGACACCTGTCAAGGGGTGGGATATATTAGGCAGCATGTGAGCACTCAGTTCTCGAAGTTGATGTGTTGGAAGCAGGAAAAATGGACAGGAACAATGTTAACATCTGAGTGACTTTGACACAAGTTGTGATGGCTAGACGACTGGGTCAGAACATCTCCAAAATGGCAGGTCTTGTGGGGTGTTCCTGGTATGCAGAGATTAATACTGACCCAAAGTGGTCCAACGAAGCACAACCGGTGAACCAGCGGCAGGGTCGTGGGCACACAAGCCTCAGTGACACCCGTCTTGTCCGATCCTACAGCACAACTACAGTAGCACAAATTGCTGTTTTGGCAGCACAAGAGGGACCTACAGTAAGTAATATTATCCAGGTGATGTTAATGTTATGGCTGATCGGTGTATATTTCACAGAGGTTTGCATTGTTCATGAGAGTAATGCTGGAGATGTTCACAGGTCATTTAGGTAATTCAAAATAACCCATTTATCACTTAGCACAGAATTGTTTTATAGTTTTAAAATGATTGTTCAGGTGTACTTTAAAAGCAGAAGTTTTATATGAGCAAAATGTGTGTTTATTTTTATTTTTTTTGTCTGTGTATGAAAATAAAACTGACGTCAAAAGTTGGGCTCAACAATTATGCAGCATTTGTCATTTATTTATGCAATATACAGTTTGTAATATATTCCTTTACATCTATAAAACATTTTCTGTATAAATTATACTAAAGAGAGTAAAAGGAGAAAAAAAAATACATACGGTCCACATGCCTCTCTCTCTGAAAAAGTACTGTAGTGACAAAAATTACTGGAAAGCTACAGGACAAAACTTGTAAAGGTAGAGGGGTCAGTAGTGTTTTACACAAGTCCAGAAAGAACCTGCGTTATTGTTATTATTCCGTCCCGTTATAATGACTCATCTGCAAGTGAAAGTTGGTTAAGAAAAGTAAATAATTGGTCTAATTAATCACACATTTGATATTTGCATCAGGAATTTACCTTGTATCATTCCTCGTCCTTATTTATCTATACCATTATGGTAAAAATAAAAAACAAGGCCCAAAATGTGCTTTATTAGAAGTTCTTAAGTATGTTTTGAAATACCAATCAAGATAGGTAAAAAAAATTATACATTTGATTTCATTAATTTGGTTTTGCCATACATTTTGACAGTTTCTATGTCTAACTGCGGGATTAACTAGCCATAAGATTTAAACTTGACTAATGTTTTCATAGGGAGCAATAAAAATGGAACGCATCGCCTCTCTGAACTCCTCTATGATAATAAACAACCGAACAAAGTTAATTAAAGCTCAACAGATGGAGCACCACAGCTTAAGGATTTCACATTAAGGCCTGCTTAAGCTTGTCTCATTCCTATTCACTTTGTGTTCAAGCAAAAGCAATAAAAAAAACTTGGCGACAAGAAAAATACTGTAAAAATGTGCCGCTGGTCAATACTGTATCAATGCCAACTTTATCATCTTACTCAAACCTGCAATAATCATATAATATGGCAACAAGTAGAACATAAAAATACAGTTAAAGTGTTCCACTGGGCAAGTGGTTTCCTGGAAAGCATATGCGGCCCGAGCGTGGATTAGGCATGTGCTGATTATCAGTATCAGTACAATATGCTGCAATATTCAACATACATACAATTTGAATTGGGAGAGGCATGCCGAGGTAGCATTTGTGCTCCTTAGATAAAGCCTGCCCTGTTCAGTAGGATAAGAAGTAAAGATGGCTCCTTATTCTGGAAAAATGTGAATGAGAATTCAATGTCTTTCTCAGAAATAGAAATCCCAAAATTTAGTTAAAATGTCCATGAAAGTTGGAAAACATGGGGAATAGAATTCATTTTTTCCTCCCAGAAATAAAAGATTGTGACAATATTACAAACACTGATAAAACCTTAAACAATTATCACAATCTGAGAGTTTAACATCACAGATACCTGCCATTTATAGCACATGTATTTTAACTCGGGCTGCAATAGATACTTGAGAAAACTGAGCAATTTAATCATTCAATCAAACGGTAAAATACTTCGACTATTACGATTATTATAGTTCAACTACTAGCAACATTAACCTATCATTAACATGCAAGGTGATCACCACATCAGTGTGGCATAACACATGCAAGGCAATGAAATACATTTTTTTTTATCGTTTGATAATCGTAAAGCTGCTTTGAGACAATGTCTATTGTAAAAAACGCTATACAAATAAAATTGAATTGAATTGAATATATTATCATATATTATTACATATATTATCATTTTTCTTAGCTCTGTGTCATATCATTTAAGCAAATGTTTTGTTCTGCATTGTTTATCTTTGCTGTGTGTAATTTTATCATTTTGGCTTGATGTCCCGCATAAGAGCCTTTCATTCAATTTGGATTATAGTGCTGGATTTTTCAGTAAATTTGTATCAAGCTTTTTTTTCTTTATAGAATTCTCAAATATTAAAGGAGAATACAGTATGAAAAACAAAAACAAAATAATCAATAGTTGCAGCCCTAAGTTTAACTGGTTAAGGCTGTATCAAAATAATCCGTCTCTCCCTCGTCACATCTAGTGAGCATTCATTGTACCAGCAAAGACAACAGTGACAAAACAGGGCACAGAAAAAGGCAGTCACGGCCATGCAAATGTCGTCACACAGCAGATGTTATAAAATAGTCCTCAAAAGTTCAAATAAAAATCCAAATGGCTCGATTAAACTATGCAGCGTAGTTTTGTAGCATTGCAGATTATCTTTATTATTTAATCTAAAATTGTTGTACCGTTATGCACAAACAATTATTCCAAAGATTATTCAGTATTATTCTCAAGTACAAGCTAGTTTGTCTTTGTGTTTTATCATTAGTGATGTTTTTAAGGCAATATTGTGATGGTTCAACATATATGAAATTGTAATATCGGCACTTGGCTAATCAGGTTTCAGTTCATGCAGAAATGTCAGTCTCAGTTTTAAAAACAATCAAGCAAAGGCATACAAAGCATTTCAAAGCTTTGTATGCAAACAACTCGACCACTGGAAACATGATGCATTTGTTTTGCTTTTGTAACGTCATTCGGTGAATAATATTGGGGAAAATATTAGCTCCAAGATGAACAGGTGGTTTTTCATTACGGACAGTCAGTGTGAATAACAATACGTCTATGTATATGTTATATATGTTTACTGATTGAGACAGGCTGATGTCAATTCGTGCTCGTGGCATGGCAGAGAGATTCGGTAAAAAGTGCAAACGGGAGAGCCATGTGCCATGTGACTCGGTTCATTCTAAAGCTTTAGTGCAATACGAACACAATCTCAAAATAAAGAAGCACTTCAGAGAGTGAGAGACGTTCACAGAGGTGGGTGATGTGACAACGTTATATCCAAAAAGGCCTGTGTTATCAGGAATGTTCACCAGAACAGCCAGTTAGCATCTGTGTAAACATTATGTCTCACGGCAAGAAGACAAGTTAATGCCAAACCATCAGGTCGCATATGTCCTAAACCACATCAGCCAGTCTGCATGAGGTTAATGAAGAATATATTTATAAAAACCCAGACTTGCGTTTCCTGTTAGCTACATTTGACTTTTAGCGCCAGCGATGAACTATAGTTTTAAAATGCAGACTAATATAGTGCATGGTATAGCGAAATTGCTGACGAGCTGCTCAGTTCTGGTCGAGGTAATGTTTTTGGTATAAAATATGGTCTCACTTTTGAGCAAGAAGAGAGAAGAAGGAGAACGGCATGCTTGTAAGAAGTAAAAGAAGTAAACGGCACACCGCAGAGATTCAAACTATTACAAGGAGTTGTTTTCACTATTTTTCAATTGAGTTGTGTTCAAGGTTTAAAATGGATTCATTCTGATGCTCTATGTGCTACTCATTTTGTTGCTACTTTTAAACTCGGCATCATAAAAAGCATTTTGTTGGGGTAGCCTATAAAGTATTTTTCTACTGATTTAATTTTTCATTACACAAGTGTTTCTCTATGCTGGTCCTGCAGCACACTTGTCATTTACATGATGGTACTTTTTTTTTTCCTCTTCTAACCAATTCGACCAAGTTCAGGCTCGTTAATTAGCTCATGAGTTGGATCTGCTGAGTTGGTAGAAGGAAAAACACCCAAAACGTGCAGGGTAGTGGTATTCTATGACCAGAATTGAGAAATGCTACTGTATATTATCCAATAGCCCTTACCACATCAGCTCTTAACCTTGAGGTCAGGGTTGCGTTTTACCAACCGAAATTTTTACAATGTACATAGCTCTACGCACATAAACCTGATTTATGGCATGATTTAAAATGAGAATTAAATGTCAGATTAATATCACATAATTATTCGAATCCCGTTAGCTTTTCACACAACATCCAATGCATTGTTAATCAAAGTTGCCTGCACAACAGACACTGGCAGCATGCAGAGCGACTATTTAAAATAAAAATAATTGGCACTGCATCGTCTTATTTCCTAACAAGAAACACTACAAAATATCGGTCTATTAAATATTCTGCAGCGTCTGCCCAGAATCTAAACAACACATGGGTGATACCTCAGTGTGTATTCTCTAGTCTAGTGCAGGAGCAGCAGAGTGCCACAGAGCATAGAAACGCAAATCTCGTTGCTTTAACAAATTTTAAGTGATCACATACAGCTGTAGTGCATGTTTATAATATTTACAGATATTTGCACATTTTGTTTAATTATGGCCAGAATTTTGGTCCTTTAAAATGGTATCACTGTCCAAACCAGGTTGAGAACCCCTGCCTTTGACTGACCTACTCTCTCCACTGTTACAGTAACAAGAAGCTGATTATACCTTTATTTCTGAACAATTGTTTCATTTTTCTCTTCAGTTTTGAACTAAACCTCAGTGACAATAAGTATTGTGCAATGTGAGAATAGTATTGTGATGTGATATTTTTGCCACATCGCCCACTCTGTACTTCAATCTCGGCATCGTTTCCGCTATAGCGTTTGTTACTGCTCATCATTCCAGATAATGACAATAAGTCAAGTGTAAACAGAAAAAAAAAGAAAAGAAAACGAGCAAGTGCGCAAGAGAGAGATTAAGTACTTGGCGAGATAAACATTCCCATGAGTAGCAGTACAGATACTCACAATTTAGTCATACTCAGTGCAGGCACTCAAACTGCTAAACCACATACAAACTGTAATTTAAACAAACAATAAAAAACAAACCAAAGGGAGAGAGCTAGCCAGCCACATCGCTAAAAAAAAGAGCGCTGAACTAATACCAAAGGCTAATTCAGAAGCGCACACCAGATAGTGCATATAAAAGGGAAATAAATACTGAAAAAAATAAAGCCTACAAGGTTTATCAAGCATCCAGGTCAATAAACGTCTAGAAGTAATGAATCAAGGTGACTGGACTTGTTCTAACTTTTGAGATGCTTCTCTACTCATCAAGATTCTAATACCATTCCAGTTGACTTGACTCACTATTCTTAGATGCTGAAACATAAAGCAGTACAAGATGAAACTTCCATTGCGTGTGTCTCTTGTACAGAGTCAGTGTTACAAGCCTCATTGTGGTAGGGGCACTAGGACCTCGACATAGTTGATGGGAAAGAAGCCTGACTCGCCGTTGATCATCCCTTCGTACCAGTTCTCGTCGATCTGATTGGTGAGAATGATGATGTCTCCTTCCTTGAAGGCGAGTTCCCCCTCGTTCTCGGGTTCGAAGTCGTACAGCGAGCGGCAGCACGGCTGGTCCATGTGCAGCTCCGTCTCTGTTTCGGTTAAGAAGTCAGGCTGATTACATGTTCATTTATTCAATTATATAAAACAAATGTTTATAGCAGTTATATGGGAAGTAATAACAGGAATGATTGTTGGCAAATAATATGGTATGAGAGGAATACGACACTAACAGACATCCTTGTAATGGAAAATAATAAAAATCAGGGTCATGCATCACGCCACCCTATCGTGGATTATTTTCCTGTAACAGCATTTCTCGAAATATTTTATTATATCAACCAACAACGAAGTCAACAGTTCTGAATAGTGTTGATGTCTATCTTAATATATCTAGTTTATATTAAACCTTCCATGCTGCAATGCCGAACACCATAATACCATGCACATCGTTCAATTTGATTGGCTGATTGAAAAGAACTGAAAATTATGAGTTGGCATAGCTGTTCATTAAAAAAATTGTCAGGGGTGGTTACAGCCCTTGTGTGCACAAATTCTGTACATATCAGTAATACTCACGACTGTTCACTCTGGGGCTTTCAGACCACGCTTGGTTAATGGGAGGCGGATTGCTGATGTAATCAACTGACACCACAATGTGGAGGGTGAGCATGAAGTGCACACATACAAACACATACACACACACACACACACACACACACACACAGGGATCAATGATGAACATGGATATGATCACAAAACTAAAAACAACAACATGATATGCTTAGGAATTCATTCTTTTTCAGAGGGCGTATCTGTGGCGTATTTGTTGAAGGTACTGTTTGGCTAGAAGTTAAATGGGCACAATGTTCCTTGTTACATAGTCGATCATCCAAGATGTGTGTCATGTCTTAAAGTTGCTTCTTTAGTTTTGTATTGGACCTATGATTCCTAAAGCCACCATTTTAGAGTACTGCACTATACACGCCTAAATGATCACACACACAATTATTAAAAGGCAGTGTTTGACTCAATAGTATTTGTACTTCAAAGGATTCACTAAACAACAGAGTAACTTACAAGTATAAAAAATATACAAATATAAAAATTTGTATATTTAAATATACAAATGTAAAAATATACAAATCAGATCAGAACTATTATTATCATCCAAATCCGTTTTTCGGATGAGATGTCTAACCGAGGTCCTAACTCTCTGTGATCATTAAAAATCCCAAGACACTTCTCGTAAGGAGTAGGGATATAACCCCGGTGTCCTGCCAAAATTCCCCCATTGGCTCTTCTCTATCATGGCCTGCTAATAATCTTCATCTCTGAATTGGCTACATCACTCTCTCCTCTTGACTAATAGCTGGTGTTTGGTGGGCTTTCTTTTGCACTATGGCTGCCGTCACGTCATCCAGGTGAATGCTACACAATAGTAATGATTGTACAATACAATGGAAAGCGCTTTTAGTGTCTAGAAAAGCGCTATATAAATCTAAGGTATTAAATCACTTCTAACATATTGTACAACTCTGCCTTTAAGGTTGAAAATCTGAACGCCATGTCTTCTCTCTTCGTCTGATGCACAATGTCAGAAACCCAGAACGGTCATCTATCTACAGTTTGAGGCTGGTTCAGTTTCAGACACCAGACATGTCGGCAAAATGTTAAACTAATAAACAGTATGCTCGTTATAAACAATGAAATCCCATTTTAACCACTAGAGGGAACCATTATATACATATATTCTTATATGCTTATGTACAAAAAATACTATCTATAAGACTTTCAACATAAAATGGTTATATATTTAGTGAATATATGTTTACTTATAAAAGTCCATGTATCTGCTTATAGGACTTTATTGGCACTATATGACTGTGAAAACTGAGGAACCTACTTTTTCCATTTACACTGTGGTTCACTTGAATATCTGCAACAGACAACATATGAGTTTACAAATTTCCTCAAATCAATCCAAAAAAGATGTTTAGTGATATAACAACATGATATGAATACTGCAATACTTTCACATTATGAGTTTTTTGTGGGCATCTTCAGATTATCAGGTAATTTATAACTGCATATGAGGACATAGGACATGAGAATGCTGAGAGTGCTGCAAATAAACAAAGAAATCAACTTTAATATTGAGTATTCACAATGTGGCTCTATTGTTTTGTTGAAGCTTTGTCTTAGACAACTTTTTTTTATTTGTTTAAATATTTATTCAACGTCTTCTGCATTAGTGTCAGTAAGAAAGACTGTATAAATATGGTGTTTTCGTTGCCTCTACACTAACATTAAAGTTGTCAATAAATGAACAGTGAAATAGAGAACTGAAAGCTCTTTGTAACCTTTAAGTCAATCAATCTCTCTCTCTCTCTCTCTCTCTCTCTCTCTCTCTC
>JAFFST010046468.1:10385-21235 GCA_022414735.1 Noturus placidus | reverse complement strand
TTTCTGTAAAGCTGCTTTGAGACAATGTACCATTGTAAAAAGCGCTATACAAATTGATTAATTATTATATATATATATATATATATATATATATATATATATCCTTATATATCCATCCATCCATCCATCCATCTTCAACCGCTTACTCCTTTTCAAGGTCACAGAGAACCTGGAGCCTAGCCCAGGGAGCATCAGGCACAAGGCGGTGTACACCCTGGACCAGTCCATTGCAGTGCACAAGCACACACATCCACAACCACATTCATACACTACGGACACGCCAATCAGCCTATCATGCATGTCTTTGGACTGGGGGAGGAAACCGGAGTACCCGGAGGAAACCCCCCGACGCACGGGGAGAACATGCAAACTCCACACACACATGGCCCTGGCGGGACTCTATATATATATATATATATACAGTATATATATCCGTATATATGTATGTTATTTACACAACTTTGTTGTTTAACCATTTTTTGCATTAATTATTTTCTTTACCTTCATTTTTAATACATTTTTAAAGATTATTTATACAGTTTATATGTTTACATATTTCATTCCTTTCTAGTTCCTGTGCAATTGTTCTTACTTTATTATTTATTAAACAACTTTCAAGATAATGAACTATGAAGTCTCGGCCTATTTTTCCAGGCACACCTATAGTGCAATGTTTGTTTGGTACAATAAAAATATTCAACTTCATCCATCCACATCTCCGTCCATCCATTTTCCGTACTGCTTACACAGCACACATTGTTGCGTGGGTCACCCTGGACGGGGTGCCAACCCATCGCAGGGTGCAAACATGCACACAATACGGACTATTTGGAAATGCCAGTCAGCCTACAAGGCATGTATTTGGAATGGGGGAGGAAGCTCAAAGAGCAGTGGGGGTAACACTGGGGGTAAACTCTGTACACACAGGGTGGAGGTGGGAATGGAGCCCTCAAGTCTGGAGGTGCGAGGCAAGCGTGCTAATCACGAAGCCATGTTTAACTGCAATTAAATCTATAAACAGTATATCACATTATACTGTGATGTAATCTGTTACCGTAAACATCCCATCCCATCCATCTTCAACCGCTTACTCCTTTTCAGGGTCACGGTGAACCTGGAGCCTATCCCAGGAGGCATCGGGCACAAGGCGGGGTTACACCCTGGACAGGGTCCCAGTCCATCACAGGGCACAATCACATGTTAAACTATACCGTGATATAAATTATTGGTTAAATACCGCGCAGTCGCAGTATGCTATGTTTAAATCGAGCCAATCTGGCAACCCTGACAGGGCTGGGACAAAGCGCTTTGGGACTGGATCTGAAACTTGGCAAAGTTGCAGATAGGGATGGTTCATATTGAATCTGGAGAATTAGTGGACTGAATCTGGCAACCTCGTCCCCAGCCCTTGAGTCAGGACTCCTGCTTCTGGCTCTGGCTCGGGTTCCTCGGGATGGCTCGCGCTGATGAGAGCTGGAAAGTTTCGGCGTAAAGAGCGCCGCATCCTGCGCCATGGCGTCACCCAGCCTGCGTCCTCGGTTAACGCACACGGCTTTAATGCGGAATGGAAGTTGTTTAAAATGACCTTCCGTGTGTGAAGAAGACGGCTTAGGTGCACGAGCGTGCTCAGATTTGAGGATGCACTGGAAGCGGGGATTCTGCGTGTTTGGGTCGGCCTTCTTACTCCCAGCTGTACTTCTGACCCTTGTAGAGATCGCAGAACCCAATGTGCTGAGAGAAATTACAGGTGAGTGGGAGCAGCAGAACCGCTTTAGACCATGAATGAATGTGTTTCTGCAGGAAATCCGTGTTTCTGCTGTCATGCGCTGGACTCAACTGCTTCTGCAAGAACAACAAGATTTAGCTGTCTTTCATAGAGTATATATATAAATGTGTTCATAGAGTGTATATGTGTGTTCATAGAGTATACAGTATATATATGTGTTCATAGAGTATATATATAAATGTGTTCATAGAGTGTATATGTGTGTTCATAGAGTATATATATATGTGTTCATAGAGTATATATATAAATGTGTTCATAGAGTATATATATAAATGTGTTCATAGAGTATATATATAAATCTGTTCATAGAGTGTATATGTGTGTTCATAGAGTATATATATGTGTTCATAGAGTATATATATAAATGTGTTCATAGAGTGTATATGTGTGTTCATAGAGTATATATATATGTGTTCATAGAGTATATATATATGTGTTCATAGAGTATATATATATATGTGTTCATAGAGTATATATATAAATGTGTTCATAGAGTACATATATGTGTTCATAGAGTATATATATAAATGTGTTCATAGAGTATATATATATGTGTTCATAGAGTATATATGTGTTCATAGACTATATATGTGTTCATAGAGTATATATGTGTTCATAGAGTATATATATGTGTGTTCATAGAGTATATATGTGTGTTCATAGAGTATATATGTGTGTTCATAGAGTATATATATATGTGTTCATAAAGTATATATGTGTTCATAGAGTATATATATGTGTTCATAGAGTATATATATAAATGTGTTTATAGAGTGTATATGTGTGTTCATAGAGTATATATATATATGTGTTCATAGAGTATATATATAAATGTGTTCATAGAGTGTATATATAAATGTGTTCATAGAGTGTATATGTGTGTTCATAGAGTATATATATGTGTTCATAGAGTGTATATATGTGTTTATAGAGTATATATATAAATGTGTTCATAGAGTATATATATGTGTTCATAGAGTATATATATATAAATGTGTTCATAGAGTATATATATAAATATGTTCATAGAGTGTATATGTGTGTTCATAGAGTATATATATATGTTCATAGAGTATATATATATATAAATGTGTTCATAGAGTGTATATATGTGTTCATAGAGTATATATATAAATGTGTTCATAGAGTATATATATATATATGTGTTCATAGAGTATATATATAAATGTGTTCATAGAGTACATATATGTGTTCATAGAGTATATATATAAATGTGTTCATAGAGTATATATATATGTGTTCATAGAGTATATATGTGTTCATAGACTATATATGTGTTCATAGAGTATATATGTGTTCATAGAGTATATATATGTGTGTTCATAGAGTATATATGTGTGTTCATAGAGTATATATGTGTGTTCATAGAGTATATATATATATATGTGTTCATAGAGTATATATAAATGTGTTCATAGAGTGTATATGTGTGTTCATAGAGTATATATATATGTGTTCATAGAGTATATATATAAATGTGTTCATAGAGTATATATATAAATGTGTTCATAGAGTATATATATATGTGTTCATAGAGTATATATATAAATGTGTTCATAGAGTATATATATATGTGTTCATAGAGTATATATGTGTTCATAGACTATATATGTGTTCATAGAGTATATATGTGTTCATAGAGTATATATGTGTTCATAGAGTATGTATATGTGTGTTCATAGAGTATATATATATATGTGTTCATAGAGTATATATATATGTGTTCATAGAGTATATGTATATATGTGTTCATAGAGTGTATATGTGTGTTCATAGAGTATATATATGTGTGTTCATAGAGTATATATGTGTGTTCATAGAGTGTATATGTGTGTTCATAGAGTATATATATATGTGTTCATAGAGTATATATATAAATGTGTTCATAGAGTATATATATAAATGTGTTCATAGAGTGTATATGTGTGTTCATAGAGTATATATATATATGTGTTCATAGAGTATATATATATGTGTTCATAGAGTATATATATAAATGTGTTCATAGAGTGTATATGTGTGTTCATAGAGTATATATATATGTGTTCATAGAGTATATATATATATATATATATATATATATATATATATATATATATATATATATATATGTGTTCATAGAGTATATATATAAATGTGTTCATAGAGTGTATATGTGTGTTCATAGAGTATATATATATGTTCATAGAGTATATATATAAATGTGTTCATAGAGTGTATATGTGTGTTCATAGAGTATATATATATATGTTCATAGAGTATATATATAAATGTGTTCATAGAGTATATATATAAATGTGTTCATAGAGTGTATATATAAATGTGTTCATAGAGTGTATATGTGTGTTCATAGAGTATATATGTGTGTTCATAGAGTATATATATATGTGTTCATAGAGTATATATATATGTGTTCATAGAGTATATATGTGTTCATAGAGTATATATATGTGTTCATAGAGTACAGTATGTGTGTTCATAGAGTGTATATATATGTGTGTTCATAGAGGATACATGTGTTCAAAGAGGATACATGTGTGTTCATAGAGTATATATGTGTTCATAGAGGATACATGTGTGTTCATAGAGTATATATATATGTGTTCATAGAGTATACATATATGTGTTCATAGAGGATACATGTGTGTTCATAGAGTATATATATGTGTTCATAGAGTATATGTGTTCATAGAGTATATATATGTGTTCATAGAGTATATATGTGTGTTCATAGAGTATATATGTGTTCATAGAGGATACATGTGTGTTCATAGAGTATATATATGTGTTCATAGAGTATATATGTGTGTTCATAGAGGATACATGTGTGTTCATAGAGTATATATATTTGCTCATAGAGTATATATGTGTGTTCATAGAGTATATATGTGTGTTCATAGAGTATATATGTGTGTTCATAGAGGATACATGTGTTCATAGAGGATACATGTGTTCATAGAGTATATATATGTGTTCATAGAGGATACATGTGTTCATAGAGGATACATGTGTTCATAGAGGATACATGTGTTCATGGCGTATATACATGTGTTCATAGAGTATATATATACGTTCATAGAGTATATATATACATGTGTTCATAGAGTATATACACGTGTTCATAGAGTGTATATATATGTGTTCATAGAGTATATATATATATATATATATATATATATATATGTTCATAGAGTATATATATGTGTTCATAGAGTATATATATGTGTTCATAGAGTATATATATATATATGTTCATAGAGTATATATATACGTGTTCATAGAGTATATATATGTGTTCATAGAGTATATATGTGTGTTCATAGAGTATATATGTGTGTTCATAGAGTATATATGTGTGTTCATAGAGTATATATATGTGTTCATAGAGTATATATCCATGCTGTCATTGATGAAATGTTTGTACCTCGATTGCTTCTGGATGAAACAGGGTTTATAATCACATGTAACATCTATTGATGAAAAATTAATTAATTAAATAAAGACTTTTCTAGAACTATTTTGAAGAATTAGGACAGGCAGGTTAGATCAGAAGGAAATGGGGGTGAAATCTAAAAGCAAGAGCACTCAAAACCTGTTTAGAGGGTACAAAAGAAGGTAGAGGAGATTACGGACGCCAAATGTTGGACCTTAATTTTATTCACTGATGTTCATATCATATTTAGGAAGGAAGCTGTCAAATTTAAAATGATTTTTGCTATGCACATCTTAGCATAGTTAGACAATGTGACCATCGTTGTCTTGTTTATGGCATGAATTAATAGTCTTCATTTTTTGTCACATTTCTTTGTAAACAGCCAACCTTCCAAAGTTAAACACTTTTGAGGTCGAATGAAATGTTATAAAACTAGCATTTGTGTGCTGTTTCCTGTCTGATGGCGTAGATCGCCCCACTCTGGTTGGTTTTGGAGAGGAAACTTGCTTGTCCTCTGTTACTCTCTGCTGGTTCATGACATCTGGGTCAAAATCAGAACAATGCTCTCAGTTAAAAGAGTTTTATATACAATGGAAGATTCTGACTAAGCCTCCTGAGAAATGTATGAATAAACATGATGTCTTAAAGCCCCATATGCTTAGGTTTTTTTGTTTTTTTTTAAAGTTAGCATTGTTTCAGGGAGAAATGTTTTGTTTGTGTGTAGATGAAAGCGAAACCGCTGTATCGCTGGAAAATAAACATGCATACGGTACTCATTAATTCTTACAGTAATATAAGGTGAGTTCTGTAATCACAAATCATAACCATCTGGTTGTCTTCTGCAGGTAGTTCTCCTCTCCAGTACAAAATTGTTCACCCGGAGAGAGTGGATTCAGATGGGGCTTTTATCTCGAACCTCGTGTCCTACCGTGCGAGTCGAGTCCGACGGAGGCAGACCGCGGACAGCATCGAAAGCCTGCCTCATGTTTTCTACCATTTACAATACAATGGCGAGGACTTACTTTTCAACCTCACCCTGAACCCATATCTGCTAGCTCCTGGTTTTCTCACAGAACGGCGGTACGGTGGCCTCCAGGGCTCCACGTTACATTCTCCCGGCAATTCTCTGTGCTACTTCCTTGGAGAAGTTTGGAGTGAATCAGCTGCCAAAGGTCAAGCAGCTGTGAGCACCTGCGATGGATTGGTATGCGATCTGGATCAAATATGATAGAGTGATGTTTGTTTAATAAGTTAATAGCATACATTCTCATGTCATGAACATATCTATGGGATTGCCCCTTGCTCCTTTAGATTTCTAAAAAATAAGGAACCTAGGCAGCTCCTTCTGTAATAGAAACTACGGACCCTCATTTATCACTCATAATAATTGGCGCTTAAACCACAGTGCTATTGATTGAGTTCTCTATTCTGATTGGACGAAAAATGCAGGGTGGGATTGATCAAAGTTGACTTTTACATGAGGAGACGTTTATGTAGCGTTTATGGAAGGACTCTCCAGTGTCCGATGTAAAATCGTAACTATAAAGAAAGTTTTGCAGAGCGATTACAGAGAGTTTATTGCTGATATAACGTAAGTGAGAACTTTAACTACCTGGCATTCCTTAACATGAAATGTAATTATCCATCCATCCATCCATCCATCTTCAACCGCTTACTCCTTTTCAAAGTCACGGGGGAACCTGGAGTCTATCCCAGGATGCATCGGGCACAAGGCGGCGTACACACTGGACAGAGTGCCAGTCCATTGCAGGGCACAATCACACTCACGTTCATACACTACGGACACTTTAGACACGCCAATCAGACTACCATGCATGTGTTTGGACTGGGGGAGGAAACCGGAGTACCCGGAGGAAACCCCCGACACACGGGGAGAACATGCAAACTCCACACACACATGGCCCTGGCGGGACTCAAACCCCGGTTATGAGTTTGATTATTTTCCTAAAACAGCATGCCCCATCATGTTTTATTTCGACTTACATGCTCTACTGTGATATCCACTGCAAGGAAGAAAGGTTTTTAAATAGCTTATAAGAATATTTTTGGACACTTCATGAAGCGGGGGCGCATGGTGGCTTAGTGGTTAGCATGTCTGCCTCACACCTCCAGGGTCCGGGGTTCGAGTCCCGTCAGGGCCATGTGTGTGTGGAGTTTGCTTGTTCTCCCCGTGTGTCGGGGGTTTCCTCCGGGTACTCCGGTTTCCTCCCCCAGTCCAAACACATGCATGGTAGACTGATGGGCGTGTCTAAAGTGTCCGTAGTGTATGAATGTGTGTATGAGTGTGTATGTGATTGTGCCCTGTGATGGACTGGCACCCTGTCCAGGGTGTACCCCGCCTTGAAGCGGGCTCTTAAATGAGAAATTCTCTTAAATGGAGAATATTTGCGACTTTTTATGTCATTGGAAAGCATTCATACGGTAGCTATTTGAAAAGAAAAGATCTGCTTGGCAGACTGTTAACATCCTGAAACACTTTTCTCAGCGTCATTTCTTTAATCAGGTACGGATTCCTTTAGTGGTTTGACATTAAAATAAATTTTTTGCAGATATTGACTATTAAAGCGTGAACATGTCTTGTGAGCACGTACCTTAAATATATCTTGCCTTTGCCTTTAACGTCTTTGTTTTATTTTATTGGAACAACCTAAATCTAATCTAATCCTAAAAGGCCGAAATCCTGATCAGACAAATTATACACATTAGGCACCATATATTTATGTTTTACAGTTAATCCTAGTGCCACTTGAGTCCTTCTTTGATTTATAAGCTTAACGGTTTTACCCTCCATAAAGCACTCTTTCAGAGTCACACTAAACAAGAGGACCAACTGGTCCTACACTACAAAGCACTACAAAGATCTCCATTTTCCTATTTAATTGCTCTTCGGTATCACAGTAGGCGTTCCATGTGTATAAAAATCTTTGCTTGACAGTGTTTATTTGTGCCATATAGCTGATTCTAGCACTTTTTTATTTATCTTACATTTATTTATTTAGCAGACGCTTTTATCCAAAGCGACTTACAAATGAGACACACTCACACACCAATGGTAGCAGAGCTGCATGCAAGGTGCTAGCTTGCCATCGGGGGCAACTTAGGGTTCAGTGTCTTGCCCAAGGACACTTCGGCATGGCATCACCTGGGCCGGGATTCGAACCACCAACCCTACGATTAGTGGATTAGTGGACAACCCGCTCTACCGACTGAACCACAGCCGCCCTTATTTTAGGGTTAACTAGTTGACTCAACGAATGCCTTGTTAATAAAGCACTCATTAGGACTGGAAATCTTCCTTGAATACAAAGATTCAGATGTTTTTTGGAACTATTCCTTTCTTTACTATACCTTTTCTAATTGTCCATTTTGTGTGTGTATATATATATATATATATATATATATATATATATACAGTATATATATATGTTTTTTATCTGTGGTACTAAAAGGGATTCATCTGTAACCAAGGTAGTAAAACTTTGGCACTTTGTGTGTTGCCTGTTTGAATGTAATGTGTCATTCTTGAGTTTATTTATTATGTGGCTTGGTGCTTTGTGATCAAGCTCAAAATAGAAACAACACTACAACCTCAGTTCCCCCCCCCCTCCCCCCTCGTGTCCTTTATATAGCTCGAGGGAAATTCCAAGCGGGGAGGATATGCTTTGGATTGGTGAGGCTTGTAATTAGTGTCAGTTTGGGCTAACCTTGGCGTTTTCTGTAGACAGGGCTGTTTAAACTCTCAGAGGAGGAATTCTTCATCAGGCCGCTGGAACAGACACACGGATCAGAAGAGCCACAGGCTCATGTCATCTACAAGCGACATACTACTGAGCACAGCAGCCAGCTGGTGCAGCCTTTACACGAAGGGAAAACATCCAACGGGACCTGTGGAGTCAAAGGTGAAAGACCAGGACTACTTCAGCTACTGTAGATTTATCAGATTTATCACATTTATAGCTTCATCCATAGAGATACGATTGAGCCGAATGCCGATCAAGCCTAAAAATGTACTGATTAATAGCAGAGAGATACTGATTGAGAGGTTTACTCTGTCAGGAAGAGCACAACGAGTCGAGAGACAGCGAGAGCGCTGGGAGAAACGGCATCACCGGAGGAGACGGCGCTCCATCAGCAGGGAGAAATGGGTGGAGACTCTTGTGGTAGCCGACCCAAAAATGGTGGAGTACTATGGCAAGAACGGCGCGGAGAGCTACGTTCTAGCAGTCATGAACATCGTGAGTATATCCATAATCCGTTCATTACAACTGTTTCTTTCTTTCTTTTTTTATTTTTATTTTAACATTTCTTACTTTTATACCTGTACACGTTTGAATGGGGAATACCTTTAGACAGTGCTTTCTGTCAAGTGCAAATGTTTGGATACCCTTGGGACAAAAGTGTGAGCACTGCTACGATGCTTGTCTAGAATCCACCAATAGGAGGACATTGTAGGATTATGCAAAATTCACACGACCGCTACAAATATAGTAGTGGCTATGTGGAAAAACAAGTGAAACATATTAATGGATAAAATACATATCTCCTTGCACAATATAGCCATTTTCTTGAACCACAGCTCTATCATGTGGGAAGTGGTCAGTATAAACTGACGTGAAGAACATTTTATTTGTAATTGCCCAGACTAAAACCAGCTTCAGGAAGACAACTTGATGCACTTTATACCAACAAATCATCTACTGTATAGGATTTTTACAGATTAATTTATTAACACGAGGACACAAGTAACATGGATGGCCACATTGCATATTCTAACACAATAGCAGTGAAATAGTGTAAATGGCGCACTTATATACACTGTGTCTCATTCACCCATTCACTCACACACCAATGGGAGCAGAGCCGCCATGTAAGGTGCTAGCTTGCCATCGGGGGCAACTTGGGGTTCAGTGTCTTGCCCGAGGACACTTCGGCATGTAGAGTCATCCAGGCTGGGAATCAAACCGGCAACCCTACGTTTAGTGGACACCCCGCTGTACCGACTGACCCAGAGCCGCCCTAGTGTGTTACATAACCTCTCTCTCAAGCTCACGTTCAAGTTCAAGTGGTTTTTAATTATCATTTCAGTCATATACAGCAGGTACAGTACACAGTGAAACGAAACAACGTTCCTCCGGGACCACGGTGCTACATAAAACAACACACTAACCACATGAGACGACACAGAACTACATAAGATCTACACATATTTACATAAATACATATTTATTACATAAATATTTACATAGGGCGGCTGTGTCTCAGTCGGTAGAGCGGGTTGTCCACTAATCCACTAATCGTAGGGTTGGTGGTTGGAATCCCAGCCCGGGTGATCCCATGCCGAAGTGTCCTTGGGCAAGACACTGAACCCTAAGTTGCCCCCGATGGCAAGCTAGCACCTTGCATGCAGCTCTGCTCCCATTGGTGTGTGAGTGTGTCTCATTTGTAAGTCGCTTTGGATAAAAGCGTCTGCTAAATGAATAAATGTAAATAGAGTGCACGTGCAGATGTGTGCTAACAACACAGGACAGTACAGTAACGACTAAAACAGGACAATAGGCACAGTACGTGACAGTGTAGCGCTGAACCGTA
>JAFFST010046465.1:51271-64163 GCA_022414735.1 Noturus placidus | reverse complement strand
CACTCTCTCTCACTCTCTCTCTCACTCTCTCTCTCTCACTCTCTCTCTCTCACACACTCTCTCTCTCTCTCTCACTCTCTCTCTCTCTCTCTCTATCACTCTCTCTCTATTACTCTCTCTTTCTCTCTCTCTCTCACTCTCTGTCTCTCTCTCAGTCTCTCTCTCTCTGTCTGTCTCTATCTCTCTCTCTCTATCCCTCTCTCTCTCTCTCTCTCTCTCTCTCTCTCACTCTCTCTGTCTTTCTCTCTCTCTCTCTCTCTCTCTCTCTCTCTCTCTCTCTCACATACTCTCTGTCTCTCTCTCACTCTCTATCACTCTCTCTATTACTCTCTCTTTCTCTCTCTCTCTCTCTCTCTGTCTCTCTCTCAGTCTCTCTGTCCTCTGTCTTTCTCTCTCTCTCTCTCTCTCACTCTCTCTCTATCTCTATCTCTCTCTCTCTCTCTCTCAGTCTCTCTCTCTCTGTCTCTCTCTCTCTCTCTCACATACTCTCTGTCTCTCTCTCACTCTCTATCACTCTCTCTCTATTACTCTCTCTTTCTCTCTCTCTCTCACTCTCTGTCTCTCTCTCAGTCTCTCTCTCTCTCTGTCTCTATCCCTCTCTCTCTATCACTCTCTCTCACTCTCTCTCTATCACTCTCTATCACTCTCTCTCACTCTCTCTCTCTCACTCTCTCTCTCTCTCTGTCTCTCTCTCAGTCTCTCTGTCACTCTCTGTCTCTCTCTCGCTGTCTCTCTCTCTCTCTCTCTCTCTCTCTCTCTCTCTCTCTCTCTCTCTCTCACTCTCTCTCTCTTACTGTCTCTCTCTCAGTCTCTCTCTCTGTCTCTCTCTCTCTCTCTATCACTCTCTCTCACTCTCTCTCTATCACTATATCTATCTATCTATCTATCTATCTATCTATCTATCTATCTATCTCTCTCTCTCTCTCACTCTTTCTCTCTCTGTCTCTCTCTCTCACTCTATGTCTCTCTCTCTGTCTCTCTCTCTCTCTCTCTCTATGTCTCTATCTCTCTCTCTCTCTCTCTCTCTCTCTAACTCTCTCTCTCAATCTCTCTCTCTCTCTATTACTCTCTCACTCTCTCTCTCACACTCTCTGTCTCTCTCAGTCTCTCTCTCTCGCTTTCTCTATGTCTCTATCACTCTCTCTCTCACTCTCTCTCTCTATTACTCTCTCTATTACTCTCTCTCTCACACACTCTCTCTCACTCTCTCTCTATTACTCTCTCTCTCTCTCTCACTCTCTCTCTCTCTTTCTCTCTCACTCTCTGTCTCTATCACTCTGTCTCTCTCTCTGTCTCTCTCTCTCTCTGTCTTTCTCACTCTCTCTCTCTCTCACTCTCTCTCTCTTACTGTCTCTCTCTCAGTCTCTCTCTCAGTCTCTCTCTCTCTCACTCTTTCTCTCTCACTCTTTCTCTCTCTCTCTCTCTCTTATCACTCTCTCTCTCACTCTCTGTCTCTCTCTCTCACTCTCTCTCTCTCTCTCTGTGTCTTTCTCTCTCTCTCTCACACTCTCTCTCTCTCTCTCTATTACTCTCTCTATTACTCTCTCTCTCACACACTCTCTCTCACTCTCTCTCTATTACTCTCTCTCACTCTCTCTCTCTTTCTCTCTCACTCTCTGTCTCTCTGTCTCTCTATCAGTCTCTCTCTCTCACTCTCTGTCTCTCTCTCAGTCTCTCTTTCTGTCTCTGTCTCTCTCACTCTCACTCTCTCTCGCACTCTCTGTCTCTCTCTCCGTCTCTCTCTCTCTCTGTCTCTATCACTCTCTCTATCACTCTCTCTCTATTACTCTCTCTCTCTCTCACACTCTGTCTCTCTCAGTCTCTCTCTCTGTCTCTATCACTCTCTCTCTATCACTCTTTCTCTCTCACTCTCTGTCTCTCTCTCTCTCTCACTCTCTGTCTCTCTCTCTGTCTCTCTTTCTATCACTCTCTTTCTCACACACTCTTTCTCTCACTCTCTCTCTATCACTCTCTCTCTCACACATACTCCCTTTCTCTGTCTCTCTCTTTCACTCTATGTCTCTCTCTCTCACTCTCTCTCTCTTTCTCTCTCTCACTCTATCTATCTCTCTCTCACTCTCTGTCTCTCTCTCTCTCTGTAACTCTCTCTCTCACTCTCTCTCTCTTTCTCTCTCACTCTCTGTCTCTCTCTCAGTCTCTCTCTCTCTCTCTCTCTATTACTCTCTCTATTACTCTCTCTCTCACACACTCTCTCTCACTCTCTCTCTATTACTCTCTCTCTCTCTCTCACTCTCTCTCTCTCTTTCTCTCTCACTCTCTGTCTCTATCACTCTCTCTCTATCACTCTTTCTCTATCATTCTCTCTCTCTATCACTCTCTCTCTCTCTCTCTCTCTCTGTCTTTCTCTCTCTCTCTCACTCTCTCTCTATCACTCTCTCTCTCACTGTCTCTCTCTCTCACTGTCTCTCTCACTCTCTCTCTCTCTGTCACTCTCTCCCCCTCCCCCGCCCCAGAGTGCCTTGTATCTATTGATGCATTTGAAACAATAAGGTTAGATGTGGAAATACAGCATTTAAACAGAGTGATGTTCACTGTGATTCCACACTCTTTGCACAGTCACCAGAACTGCACATTTTCAGAAGTGCACTTTTGGCCCCACTCACATATCAATATTTCTCCTTATGCTAAGGGGAAGTAAATGTCTTAAAGACCACAGTATTTAGAACCCCAGGTCAGTCGTAACTGTCAAATCATCCATTCCCTGTTCAAATTAAATGCTGGCCATAAAGCTGAAGAGGTTTTTTTTTTTTTTTAGTTTTTTTGTTTTAGCTGGGCTCAGAGGTCAATATATCAAGTTAACTTCAGAGGCTGCCAGTAATAAAGACATTAGATTTACTCCCTAAGACTTACTGACACATGACTCACTGAATTACTGACACATGACTCAGCATATAACTGTATCCTCTCCATTTATAACAAGACGTTGCTGTATTTAGAAGAAAATATTAAAATGATTGTGACTGTGTAGAGCTACTTATTATCATCTATCAGGCAATCGTTTCATAAAAAAGTGAAACAAAACAAAACAAAAAAAACCCTCATACCTCCTGACCCCTGTGTACATCCCTGAGGTGGGGACCTCCTTCCACATATTCATCCTCACCAGAGGGCTTTCCCGCACCGCTCTACACACACACACACACACACACACACACACACAAATGTACAAATTAACAGCTAAAAGCAACAGTTTGTATCCTTTCACTTTTGAAACAATGTTTATTGCAAAAGTAACAAAAAAGTATCAATTCAGAGTATATACTGTGAATATATTTAAAATGATGTACAGGAAAATGGATGGATGGATGGATGGATGGATGGATGGATGGATGGACGGGGAACACCTTGTTGGAAGTTTATGGGGAGGGTTGCCAGGTTTTAGGTTTTGAAATTCCAAATTAATGCCCTAAATAAAACTTTTCTCAATAAACATGCTTTCAGTGCAGCGTTAGACACGATTCACATTCATATAAATGAATAAACTAGAGCGCACTAACGTGGAGCCAAAATGTTGTGCTTGCTATTAAACATAACTGCTGACTGAATTTCTGTATTGCTGTACTGGAAAACACCATAACGTTCTGTAGAATCTTCATCTGTAAAATTATAGTAAATATATGTATTGATTTTTTTAAACTCAGAAATCAAGGGGATGCAAACTTTTGAACTGGACTGTATATCAGCACAGCTGAAAACCTGTTCAGTGGGTACTTGCTGAATAATTATCATGTTAGAACAACCTATTAGGCAGATTAAATTAAGGAGCAGGAGATGGATCTCTTGTTCTTCATCACTTCTTCATTTAATTAGCTGTGTGTACCAGATGCCCAGCTTTCCTGTTCCCCTTTAACATTAGTATCCTCATTAACCACCACTAATGGACCTCCTTTAAGCAAGAAATGGATGTGTGTGTGTGTGTGTGTGTGTGTGTGTGTGTGTGTGTGTGTGTGTGTGTGTGTGTGTGTGGACATGTGTTTGAGTGCACACACTCACACTTTGCGGACCCTTTGCCTGTAGATCAGTAAGGCAGTTACAGCGATCATCATCCCAATGAGAAACAGGCCGGCACTGATGCCCTCAACAACGCCTCCCAGTGGCTCTGATTGGCAGACCAAAAGCATTCCTTATAGTTCTGCAGCACTGACATGAGTACAGGAAGCAGTGGCGTGTATTTGTGCCTCACCTGCTTGTGTCCAGATTGGGAGTGAGAGGTATGTGTCACTGAACAGAGGATGAGACAACTCCCTCTTCTCCTCATCAAAGAGCTGAGTGAAGGCTCGGACACTCAGCCTGGAACAAACCATGCAGCTCATTTTAACACTTTGAACTCATTCCTGTATGGTGTATACACTTGTATACTGTACTGTGGAATGTTTTGAGAAATATTTACGATTTTAACAACCTTAAAACCACTCTATACTATTAAACGGATTTTTAGTAAGGATTTCCATTACGTGTTGCTCTTCCTATCTAACATGGTGATGCTGACTGATGCAGCATGGTCTCCAGCATTTCTGACTAAACTTTCTTGGTCTAATCAAGTAATGATAGTTTAAATACTAATGATAGTAATGATAGTTTAAATACTGCAGAAATAAACTGTTTTTTATTTAATAGAGTAAGAACATCATTTCAGTTTTACTAAACGGGTTAAAAAGGGTACGTTCAGTTATTCTGGACATAAAGTTTTGATGGATGTCAATAAATGTTTTATAATGCATGTCTGAGTGACTTAAACAGACATTATGTTTGATTTAAGGTCGATGACCGCAGTGTAATTACATCATTTGTAAGGCATTATTAATTTTTACTTTTAGATAAAATGCAATAATGGTGCTGATGTTAAAAACACTTACTATGACTAATTATTCCTGCATTAACTGAAATTCACATTACCTATAGGCTGTTCTGGATTTTAAGGGTCCATCACAGAAATAGCTCCACTGCTGTTTGTGCTCCATGTCTTGCTCACAAGCTCCTCCCAGACGGTCCATCTCGGCCCCGAGGTTAATCTCAAAAACCCGGTTGGCCAAATCCGTCTCATCTCCGCACAGGCTCTGAAAGTAGTTGGTCTGGTAAGCCAATACTGAGCTGTTGTGCTTGTAGTCCAGGTAAGAGGGCAGAGGATGCCTGTGTTCTGGCAACACAGGCTCCGCACCTGTGAATTACCACGTGTTTGAGTTTATATACTGTATGTGGTTTGCACATTTTTATATCCTAAATTCCATCTTCTCTTACTAGTAACCAGTCCCTTCAGGATTTTGCAATTTTGCGATTGAAATTAACGCAAAATCAAGCAAAATCTGCGATATTCTGAGGAGCTTGCAATTTGTCTAAATTTCCACAGATTTCCACGGATTTTGGCCAAGACATGTCATGGAACATCCACGCAACATGCATTCAGTCAAAGTCATCTTCGACTCACATGCGTCGAACATGAGTACAGCTAAAAGGTCTCATTTACCAACAAACATCACTATGAAAACAATTTTGTGCAATTGTAAGCCTTTTTTTGGTTAAACTGCGGTTAAGTCTGCATCTAAACAGAATCTGTGCAGTAGGTCAAAGTTAAAGCAAGAGTCTGCACAGCAGATACAGATGGTCAGACTGTGGGTCGGCTTTCCACCTGTCTACATTAGTCATGGACACGCCCCTGTTTATTGCCAGGATCACGCACATTGAGAGCTATTACCAGAAGTGCAACTTAAGATCAAACACTAACTCGAAGTGGTAAGAACAGAATTATTCATTAATATGTAAAATGCTAAACTGTAATCGTATAATGTCCACAACTGAATTGATTTTACCATTGTCAGGAAAAGAATTCAAAACCTTAAGTCATAACTGACCGAGCTACCATTTGTACCATTTACCAAGTAATGTAAGTAAAAATAGCTAATGTAATGTATCAACTGATAATATACTGGTAAAGAACAGACAACATTTACACTCAACTCAAACTATTATCTGAGGAAATAAATCGCAACTCTTTTATCCTCATCCTGTCAGTGCAGTTTCTTGAGAATGAGAGACTGGCTAACCTTACCGATCTACTCTCAGTGCTCGCTAAGGTCTTAATAAATCATGAAATTGAGCTAGTGTTAACTGCCTTGGTGCATGTCATCCCTTTGTTCACTCATGATGGATTGCAAGTTATAACATAACGAGCTACAGCTTACATCAAAATGAATAACGTAACTGAAAAACGCTAAATAGCTTACAGCAGAAAAGGACATGGCTTTGTTACAGAGCGTCAGGTGTGTGTTGGAGAGTATGTGTGCGTTCATGAGACTTCAATATCATGAACCGTACCATTTTATTTATCATATATACAAATATCACTCCTATACATTTATTGTAAGGAACACTATTCCTGAAAATTATTTGTGGGGATACAACTTAAAAAATATGTTTGACTCGTTCTTCTGTTCACTAACATGGGAATGGGAGGAGTTAAAAATTGTACTGCAGCCAGCCACTAGAGGGACTCAGAGACATTTTAGCTTCACTTTGAAATCCCTGTTACGATGTCCACTCATACAGAATCTCACAAAAGTAAGTACACCCCTCACATGTGTGTAAATATTTGATGAGATCTTTTCATGTACAACACTGAAGAAATGACACTGTGCTACAATGTAAAGTAGTGAGTGTACAGCTTGTGTAACAGTGTAAATTTACTGTCCCCTCAAAATAACTCAACACACAGACATTAATGTCTAAACCGCTGGCAACAAAAGTGAGTACACCCCTAAGTGACCCCTAAAGTGTCAATATTTTGTGTGGACACCATTATTTTCCAGCACTGCCTTAACCCTTTTGGGCATGGAGTTCACCAGAGCTTCACAGGTTCCACTGGTGTCCTCTTTCACTCCTCCATGATGACATCACGGAGCTGGTGGATGTTAGAGACCCTGTGCTCCTCCACCTTCCGTCTGAGGATGCCCCATAGATGCTCAATAGGGTTTAGGTCTGGAGACATGCTTGGCCAGTCCATCACCTTCACCCTCAGCTTCTTTAGCAAGGCAGTGGTTGCCTTGGAGGTGTGTTTGAGGTCGTTATCATGCTGGAATACTGCATACTGATCATGCTCTGCTTCAGTATGTCACAGTACATGTTGGCATTTATGGTAATAGTATTTATTGATTTTAAAATACTATTATTAACTTATAAAGCACCAAAAGGTCTCGCACGACAGTATTTAAGCGATCTTTTGGTCTTCTATGATCCACAGATGCAGGTTATTTGACTGTACCGCGAATAGTGAAGGCTACAGCATGGGGAAGAGCTTTCACTCATAGAGCTCCACAGTTATGGAACAGTCTTCCATTTAGTGTTCGGGACTCAGACACAGTCTCAGTGTTTAAGTCTAGACGTATTTATTCACTTTAGCCTACCCTGACTAGACTTTCCATCATGCTAAATCCCAGTCTTAACAATCTTTTCTCTCCCTCTCTCCTTCTGCCGAGCTACACATTAGTTTATGGAGATGTTGGAGATCCTGGTCCTTTCTGCTCTCCGGACCTGCATGATCGGTCTCGGAGGTCCTACTTCTGGATGGAGCTCTCATCTACTCCAAATCCAGAATGCTGGGACAAAGACTTTTTCTAAACCAAACCATTACATATAAATCAGTAATTATTTCTTTAAGAATGTTTGTTGTTACCCAGATGAGGATGGGTTCCCTTCTGAGTCTGGTTCCTCTCAAGGTTTCTTCCTCTTAAACATCTTAGGGAGTTTTTCCTTGCCATTGTCGCCACTCAGTGTCTTGCTCAGTTGGGATAATTTCTCACTTTTACTGTGTGTGTACTGTGTTTATATTCCTGTAAAGCTGCTTTGAGACAATGTCTATTGTAAAAAGCGCTATACAAATAAAATTGAATTGAATTGAATAGAATGTTTCCCTCAACGAACTGTAGCACCCCAGTGCCGGCAGCACTCATGCAGCCCCAGACCATGACACTCCCACCACCATGCTTGACTGTAGGCAAGATACACTTGTCTTTGTACTCCTCACCTGGTTGATGCCACACACGCGTGACACCATCTGAACCAAATAAATTTATCTTGGTCTCATCAGACCACAGGACATGGTTCCATTAATCCATGTCCTTAGTCTGCTTGTCTTCAGAAAACTGTTTGTGGGCTTTCTTGTGCATCATCTTTAGAAGAGACTTCCTTCTGGGATGACAGCCATGCAGACCAATTTGATGCCGTGTGTGGCATATGGTCTGAGCACTGACAGTCTGACCCCCCACCCCTTCAACCTCTGCAGCAATGCTGGCAGCACTCATACATCTATTTCCCAAACACAACCTCTGGATATGACTGAGTACGTGCACTCAACTTCTTTGGCTGACCATGGCGAGGCCTGTTCTGAGTGGAACCTGTCCTGTTAAACCGCTGTATGGTCTTGGCCACCGTGCTGCAGCTCAGTGTCAGGGTCTTGTCTATCTTCTTATAGTCTAGGCCATCTTTATGTAGAGCAACAATTCTTTTTTTCAGATCCTCAGAGAGTTATTTGCCATGAGGTGCCATGTTGAACTTCCAGTGACCAGTATGAGGGAGTGTGAGAGCGATGACACCACATTTAACACACCTGCTCCCCATTCACACCTGAGACCTTGGAACACAAACAAGTCACATGACACCGGGGAGAGAAAATGGCTAATTGGGACCAATTTGGACATTTTTACTTCGGGGTGTACTCACTTTTGTTGCCAGTGGTTTAGACATTAATGGCTTTGTGTTGAGTTATTTTGAGGCAACAGTAAATTTACACTGTTACACAAGCTGTACACTCACTACTTTACATTGTAGCACAGAGTTATTTCTTCAGTGTTGTACATGAAAAGATATCATCAAATATTTACACACATGTGAGGGGTGTGTACACTTTTGTGAGATACTGTATATACAACCATTAGTAGTAACCCACTGACCCATGATTATGTTTTTTAATACTGTACCACTATTATTGTAAAATGATTTTTAAAAAAGCCCAAAAAATACCTCATCAATGACACACATATCTGTTTGATGATGGGTGTGATAGGGAATACAATAACACAGTTGTGTAATCTGTAATACTTGCACACTTACGGCGCACCCAGTTCATTGTTGTAACATTCATGTGATTTAAAACACAAATGCTTTTTCATGTTCATTAGAGTAGATTATGTATGGGTTTTCAGAGTAGGCATACCGTCAGCCTCGGCTACAACAATAGCAAAGTAACGGATGGCCCCGTTGGTGTCACTGAACCAGCTACAGTTGAACTTGAAGAAAATGGTGGACTTGGTTATGTGGGCTGCTCTCTCACTGATGCGTACTGTGGGGTGAGGCACCGGCGGCCCTGCAAACATAAACATCTTCATGAAGTGACCTATGTCAGTGAGAAACCTCTTTGTTTACCTTCATGAGACTTGTTGAAGTAGAGAGAGGACAGATCATTAGGTCAGGGAAAAAACTCTGTAATGATTAGAAGACATTTGCGCAATTTCCACTGTAATGCCGAAGATCTTTCTCATTTAATAGCCTTCATCAATTCTACTCTCTCTTCTTTAGATTACAAAAACAACAACAACAACAACAACAACAAAACATTAATCCACCATTTTCTTTCAGAAAAAAATATTTTTCAGAGACGTTTTTGTATGTATATTTTATTTTATTTATTTGTTTGTTTGTTTAATTGGTTATTATTCATTTAGCATTTTTTTTGTTGATTCTTTGATTGATTGCAAAGATCCACTCAGCGTGCATCTCTGTAAATGAGGCAGATAATCTCTATTGGCAGATAATTTTTCTATTTTATTTCATATTGTTCTATTTCAGACAGGTGATAACCCGCCTCGTCACTTCTAACTTTAAACACTTGTACAGAGATGTCAGCATGTGGAGCTCAACATATATTTGATATAGACTTAGTGCCTGACCAAATATCTGTGCATAAGTAATGAACTTGCGCACAAACGGTCATTTTTAGCAAAATCTGTGTTAGATTGGAAATGAAATGGAGAACATATCGATTTTTTTAATGATAGTGTTATTGACATTTAAATATTAGATTATATGCATCTGGCAACTTAATTCAAACTCAAAGAAGTTCTTAATTAAAAAAAGAAAGAAAACACAATGCCACTGCCATAAATCTGCTCCACTTGCGCGGATCTGTCGTAGCCATCTGGAGGATTTGTGGTCTAATGCGGCTCCATCTGAACTGGTCTAATTCTGTTAGCTGTGACCTCACGCTTCTCCCCTGCCATTCCTCTCCAGGCAGATGAGCTTAAACACCCTGACTACCAGCAGTCATCTTCCCCTCCTTCTGTCATTCTCCGCTCACTCACTTCTCTGCACTTTACTCGCTCACTCCTTCTCCCTGGTGGCCTGAGCTATTTGAGTGAATCTTTATTCAAGTCTGTTTGTGGAGCTGCTCCCAGGAGACGTCTGCTCCAGTGGCTCAGGTAAGCTGACGTACACTATACTGTCCTTCTGCTCTGGTCCTTAACATCAGCTTTCCACCTTTCTTTACTCATTAAAAGACCTTAATTGAACTGTTAATCCAGTTATGTGATCCAGATCTCTCTCTCTCTCTCTCTCTCTCTCTCTCTCTCTCTGTGTGTGTGTGTGTGTGTGTGTGTGTGTGTGTGTACTGTACTCATGTCTACTGCAAAAAAACGACATCTTGCTTAGTGAAACTATGTTACGATTGAGTTAGTATTTCCTATTATAAGATTACAAGATTATTAAAACCTATTTATTAAAAATCTATTTCTACACATTCAAAGCTTGAATTTTTTTTTAAGTACTGTTCACTAGTTGGATAAGAAGTGAAAAAATGTTTATTACTATTTAAAAATAGGACTCAAATTGACAGGACATCTTAAATTGGATATGTAACAAACAATAATTAAACCAAACCTAGCTATGAGCCTACCCGCACTTTCTATTCATCCAGCAACAAAATGCCAATAAAATTATATCTTAAAATATCTTGAACATATCTTGTATATGAGCAAATTGATCTTATTTTTCTTTATAACAAATTAATAAATAATATTAAAGTAAATATAGATTATTATACATCAAACATAAGATTATTCAGGCTTTTGTTTCTGTCTAGAAATGACTAGAATGACTAAAAATAGATTGAAATAGGTTTAGTGATTATTATACTTGGTTTATTGTTGCCTTACAATAGGAAATACTTCGAACATTTGACTATATTCGTCCTATTTTCACTTGCTAAGATATCATTGTTGAAGTGAAACCAAAGAAAGATTCATATTTTTATTTTACACTGGCGACTTAGTGTTCAGTCGCACACAACACGATCTAGTTAGAAGACTCGTGGAGTTGAAACAGTGGATTGCAGCGTTAGTATTGTGAATTAAGAATGAGATTAAGAATACATCTCGACAGTCTTTTCCTAGTCAACCTTTTTATTATTATTATTATTATTATTATTATTATTATTATTATTATTATTATTATTATTATTATTTTATTTCACTGTACAATAACAGTGCATTGTCCCACATGTCAGTGAGGAAACTGATTATTTTTTGCCTTTGATTACTTGTTAGCTATTTTAGGAAAAGAACAAAAACATGTTTTTTGTTTTGAATCAAACCAGTTGGAAGGAAGTCTAGATTCTGCGTCAGTTACATTTCTCCTGATCTCTTCCTTTATTATGTGGCTGTAAACTGTTAACTCTGTAAACACACAGTCCAGCATCTCCCAGCTTCTTACTTTATTTTGTATTTTTTCATTTACTCTGAACTCTTCATATAAATCATGTTGACAGATTTAGAATGCTAAAGTTTAGAGGAACTTTTTTAAGGTAACATTTCACGTTAACAAACATCTTTCAACACCATGAGTGTAGAAACTGTTGTATGGAACTGAGGACTGAACTACTTACAGTTAATTACATGCTGTACTGAAGCAGATTACATGTTCTGTTAATGGGCATTATAATGGTGAAAAAAACAGAGAAGGTAGACAAAAATACTCTTTTTTAGTCCACTAAACTGCTGTGCTATAGAGAGAGATCACATGTCGTATAGCTGATGTTACAAAGGAGTAATCAGAATCCTTTCCCTGAGCATCCAAACCTTTTAAGAATATCTTGTGTGGGGGGGGGGGGGGGGGGTGGCTGTTAGGATACTTGGATTCGTCTTCATTTAAACCTTATAACAATTCTTTCATTCATTCAAATGAATCTAGTATTTCCTATTACAAGACAAATGAAATATAAATTTAGAACATGTATTTCAAGTCGATTTTTTATCAATACAATTCTAATTTAATACAATTTCCAATACAAATTATATTATGAACAACTTGAATAAAAAGTCGAATCTTGGAAATATTTAGATGAATTTCAGAGTTTCTTGGTATTTAGTTCATCCCCCTTTTTGCTTTAATGACAGTGTGCATTCGAGCTTGCATGGACCGCACAAGTTTGTGCAAAACCTTAGGGACCTAGAAATAGTGCAGAATCCATCCGTCCATCCATCCATTTTCTTTACCGCTTATCCTACACAGGGTCACAGTGAGCCTGGAAAACGATCCCGGGGAACTTGGATCACGCGGTGGGGGAAACCCATCGCAGGGCGCAATCACACACACTCACACACCCATTCACACAGTACGGATAATTAGGTATGCCAATCAGCCTACAAAGAAGGTCTTTGGACTGTGGGAGGAAACTGGAGTACCCAGAGGAACCCTCAATGTTGGAGGGGTTCATGACTATTTGAAATATATCACAATTCTAATACCTTCTGTTTATTTCCAAATCTTAAATAATTTGGCCTCAGAATTTTGGACCCCATTGTATTTTTGTTACATTTTAAACCACTTT
>JAFFST010046465.1:35402-51236 GCA_022414735.1 Noturus placidus | reverse complement strand
AGGCTTGATAAATCTGTCATGTGTTTAGTGATTTCTTAAACAATGAGAGAGATGTAACTTACGGTCGATCATGGTGAAGGTGCTGTTCTGGACAGCTGCACCTTTCTTGTTTCCAGAGATCACGGTAACTGAGATTGTGTAGTTCCTGAAAGGCTCTAGGTTGTCGAAGTGCTGAAACTGGGTATTAGCACTCAGTGTGTAATTGTACACAGGCACTTTCGAGCCTTGCCTCCTGCATTCCACAAAGTAAGCGCTGTAGTCAGATGCTGGAGGCTTCCAGGAGCACGAGAGAGACTTAGAGCTCAGGGGATGACAGTGGAAGGTCTGGACTGGTCCTGGAGCTGAAGGGGTGGGGGTGGGGGTGGGGGTGGGGGGGGGTTGTTAGATATGAGTTTTCCAACATGTGTATTTAGCAAGAGTCTTTATGATTTGTGATTGTGATACTGTGTAGCAGATTGAGGAAACTGTTTAACCTTTTTACTTCACATCTCAAATACATTCCATTACAGGTGCAATAGTCAATTTCATCTTCTTATTTGTATAAATAACATGGAACATATTTACAACATGTTAAAAATAATGATTTAATTCATGCCCTCAGTACACGTGTATCAAGTGGCTGAGAAAACCTGTTTGGGAAAGCAGTCCGGAATATTTTTTTGTGTTCGGATGCTCCGTTTGTCAATCATTTTATAGACACTCTTTTCTATGGGCCGATGTACATGCTGAGGGAGGAGCTTGCAAATATGGGTGTGGAATTGGTGGTGGGGATGGGCTCAAGGAGAAAAAAAAACTTTAACCCATCTATCCATCCATCCATCCATCTTCAACCGCGTTCTCCTTTTCAGGGTCACGGGGAACCTGGAGCCTATACCAGGGAGCATCGGGCACAACTATTACAGTATTGTTTTGAAAGCACCATTGAAGATAAAAAGAATAAAAATTTATATCAGCGTATTATTGTTTGTCATTATTGATGTTCACAACAACGCAGGTCTGAAATGAACACGGACATCAAGCTGGACGTTGTACACAGTGGAGGGTGATATAGTGATTTTTATAGCCACATTTTTGTAATTTTACATGGACTAGAGTCCCTGTTGATCCATGGGGGGTGGAGCTTCGTGAAGATGGGTGGGAATGTTGAAGTATGTCCTGTATCAAGGAAAGAACTCTCGACTACAGTTCCCAGCAGCAACTGCACCTTACTACATCAGTCACATGACCACCTGCACCTGAATCACGTTCTTGTTAACGAGCACTTTTTTATATATAGCCACAGTTTGCACTGCGTTCCTTGTCTTACGTTTGTCTTTCCTTGCTTTTGTCTCTGTAGTTTATGTTTAATCTTTGCCACAGTGTTTTGCCTCTATGTCATAGTGTCTTTTGTATTTAGTTTGTTTCTTTATTAAATGTTTGAAATTCTGCACCTGCATCCGTCAAAGTAGGCTCAAGGAAAAATAAATCATTCAAACTTCGAACCCATCTACTTAACTATCGATCGTTAATCTTACCTACTTCACCTTTAAATTGAAGTTAAAGTTTGTTCTTATCTTATATCCTCTCAAACATGAAACAGTGAAACTGAAACACTGAAAAATCCAAAGCACGTGCCAAATTAAAAGATGATCAAAGTAATTAGCCAATTATTTTACTCTGGAAGTTTGTTCCAGCAATTCATATTACATATGGCCCATATGTAAAATAAATAACATAATAACCAATGACGAATTAGCAAGCTCAGCGTGCAAGCATTTTACTTCAAGAACATGGACTCTCTCCAAGCTCTTGATTAATATGACCTGATCTTACCCATCGATCCTCAGCACCTTGCTGAGGTAAGGAGTGTAAAGAGGGGCATAATTAAGTAGTGGCATCTGTTCTCACACAGAGTGAGCCAACGTTGCTCAATCATCTACTTAAAACACTTCATTAACCTCAAGAGTGCTTTGTGCTCCTTTCCAAAGAAGAGCATTACAGAAAAAAGAATAAAAAATAAAACCTGGGAATGAGTAGGCGCAGGAAGAATAAAAAAAGAAAAAGACAAATGGGTGAAAACTGACGAGTTGAGTCCATTTGCAACTCTGAAGTAAAATCGCCTGAATAAAAACATTGATTCGGTGAGGACTTTGAATCAATGGTCCGTTTCTTGGCCCAGGGGAGGCAGGCGATTGATAATGGCTCAGACTAGTGGAAGCACCGTGGTCTCTTGTGAATACATGCTTCAGTCTCTCAAGAATCCCATAATAGCTGCCTGCTATCAACTCATCAGTCAAATCAGTTCAGTCAGCAGGAGCGATATGCTTTGAGTGCGGCTCCATACAACAAGAGCAGAACCAAAATACTCTCCATGACTCTTCATCAGCAAATGACAGTAATTGTCCTTTTACAACACTGTAATGAATAATTAAAAAATCATGCATCACTGTGAATAAAGAAGGCAGGAACTTGTTGAACAAATGGCTTTCACAATGGAGTCTAATGTCTATACATCACACATGTGCATGTCCAGATATGACAAGAGCAATGACAATCTGTGTCTCGTCAAAGCTCATAACTTTAATACTCTAAATCACTCTAAATCAATATATTCAGCAGGTAGCTTACCAACGAAAGATGTCACTAACACTATGTTTCTAATTCAACCTATTAGTCTACAATCTAAAAATGGACTCTGCGTGTGCTGTTTTCTCTGCATAGCTGAACCAATGAGGATCTGCTGCGCTGAATAAAACATGAACGATTCTGACAACAGTATGCTCCTTCATTTTGGGCCAGCGCACAAACGAGGTGCTATCCAGCACCAGCTGCTCTCCACAGACGGCAGCCTGATTTCTGTTCCTTAAACAAAACTTCTCAGCAAGTATGAAATGTGTAACATCTTTCAGAAAACTAGGACAGTAATGCTGGACCCTGATCACTTATTCTGTTTCTTGGGCTTGAACTTATCGTGTTCCAACTGCAATTCTCCAGAGCTGGACAGAGTTTATTAAGAACATCACAAAAATCTCTCTCATTCACTCAGACACACACACACACACACAAACACACACACACACACACACACACACACACACACACACACACACACACACACGTTTGTCTTAGTATCTTCATGAGGACTCTCCATTGGCATACTGCAGCTAATTAATGCTGTAGTACCACTAAATTTAACCCTAACCATAACCTCAGTAAACAAAATGTTATGGCTCTTAAAAAAGGGAGATTGTCTTGTGGGGACCAGCTGAATGTACCCAAAAGGTCAGAACAGTTAGTATCCTTGTGGGGATATTGTTTGGTCTTTGTCTGATCCTTGTTTCAGCCCCACCAAGCTGTCAATGCTGATTTATAAATATAAAGTTCTCCATAATTTGGGTCAGCTGTGGTGGAAACCATAAACCATAAACATGCACTGGAAAACATGCACATAGGAACCCACTTTAGACTTTTCTGCATTAGAATGAATCACAAACAAGATTCCTCAAAACATCTTTTTTAAACTGACCTCAATTTAAAAGGTCATCACAATTTGTCAATGACTGCCAACTCTACACTGACTCAATGTACATTTCCCCAGTTAAACATGCCCTCTTGTGGCTGCAACTATGTGTTAGATATCAGCCTCAGAAAAAAAAAAAATAATAATAATAATAAAAGCTGTATAATTATCTCCCACTTCAGTGTGTATGTGGCTGAATGTGCACTCACCTGTGCGGATAGAGTGGTAAATAGATGAGCTGTAGGTAACAGGCCCTGGTGTTCCCCCGCTCACAGTAGACAGGCTGATGTTATACAGACGGCCAGGGTAAAGACCAGAGATGATGCGTCGCATTGGGTTTGGTTTGGACTTCTTCAGCACATCTTGTGGCAGGCATTTTACTTCAAAGTCATCATAGTCCCCCTTAGCAGGAGCGTGCCATATCACCTCTACCGTGCCAACGGGGCCGACATCTTTAATGGTCAGTGATGTGGGTGGTTCAGGAACTGAAAAAAGATAAAGAGAATTTTTAAAACTGAAAGCATTAAACAAATATTCACAGGTGTAGACATCTGTATGTAGTTCTTCCCCAAACGAAGTTGGAAGCAGACAATTGTATTGTGTAGTATTACAATTTCTCTTCACTTGAACTAAGAGACTCAGACCTGGTCCAGCATCACAATGCCACTGTGCACAAAGTGAGATCGATGTTAAGGTTGGACTAGAAGAACTAGATTGTTCTGCATAGAGGACAGTACCTGATCTCACTAATACTCTTATGGCTGAATGATCACAAATCCCCACAGTCACACTCCAAAATCTAGTGGAAAGCCTTCACAGAAGACTGGAGAGTTCACTCATTTTAATTCTATAAGCAGATTACTATGTTATTTTGAAATTTAAAAAAATCTAAAAAAAATAATAATAATTTCACTTAGCTAGCTAAACATGTGGTTTATTCAGAGGGATTTTATCAGACGTTTGTCAGACTTTCTAATCGAGTTATATTTTTATGAGCTAAATCAAGGCTCATTACACTGAGCTAATCTTGAAGTGTCTATGTGAAATGAACATTTTAAATGTTATTTCCATGTGATTTTTATATGTTTTGAATATTATTTCCAATTTATAAACATAAACCTTCAGAGATATGCAGTGTGTAGTTCATGTGAATAATATCTTTCAATTATTTACACCACTTACTTCCCAGAGTGCCTCATTCACAGTTACACAAACCCGTTACAGAGTTAGAGCACACCGGTTACAGTAAAACAGGTCAGGGCCACTGTGTATGTTTTCCTCCTGAGATCCAGAAAAATATACATCCTAGTTTCATTCTCTTATGTTAGGATATGTTAACAAATAACTTAAGGTGGGAGAAATCACAAGTGTAGTTAGAAAATGTGTGTTTAAAGTATGTGAGAATTTTCAATTTCATTTGAATGCATTTACTGCTGCGCTATAAAAAAATCAGTTTAATTTAAACTAAAATCTGCATATTTTCATCATTAATGATGTTTAATGAAGCTGGGAATATGCTGAGAAAAATCCACAATAATACATGATACAATGGCTGAGAAAATGTGTATCATGAAAGGATGAACGAGTACAGCACATGTTGGAAATAATAAATTCAGAATTATTTAAATGTTTAAAATGTGTTCAACAAAACAATCTAAATTTACTCTTCCTAACATTAACAGTGAAACATCTTACAATCACTTACATATTATGAATTTATCGTTCTTCATTCTTTAATACATGCTCATGTGAACGGCAGACATTTTGGATAAACATGACTAGATGTCAGCTGGAATATTCCGGATTGTCAGATATTCTTTTTATTTAGATATATTTGTGTGCGGCTGTGGCTCAGTTGGTAGAGCGGGTTGTCCACTAATCTGCTAATCGTGGGGTTGGTGGTTCGAATCCCGGCCCGGATGATCCCATGCCGAAGTGTCCTTGGGCAAGACACTGAACCCTAAGTTGCCCCCGATGGCAAGGTAGCACCTTGCATGGAAGCTCTGCTACCATTGGTGTGTGAGTGTACACTTGTAAGTCGCTTTGGATAAAAGCGTCTGCTAAATGAATAAATGTTATGTAAATGTTTAACGCTAGACTCATAACTTCAACACTTTCAGAAGTGAACACAAATGCATCATGTTGTAGTCTTTCGGATTTCAGGCCTATGGGTATTCTAGGCTCTATGTGTGTATTGCAGGTTGTTTTTAAATTAGGGTTGGTTATACAAACCTGTGCGCCCTACTACAGAGACCGTGTTTGTAAGTTCTCCACTCCAGCTGCGTACCACAGCAGTGTATAAGCGACCAGGCAGGAGGTTTGTGAAGATTGTGCGAGTGTGTTCGGGTCCCAGTCTCTGTTCTGGCTGACCCGAGCCCTCCAGAGAAACGATGTATCCGCCTAGACTCCCAGGAGAATGTCTCCAGCTCAGCAAGACACTGTCTGTGTGGCCCTCATGATCAATCTGCAAGTCTCGAGCTGGGGCAGGAACTGAGAGAGAGAGAGAGAGAGAGAGAGAGAGAGAGAGAGAGAGACAGAGAGAGAGAGAGAGAGAGAGAGAGAGTATATTTACCTAGTAAATATAATACTGCTTCTAGAGAAGGTATTGCTGTAAATAGTATTTATGTGAGGTCACATCCTATTGCACATCGCATTAATCTTGTCTCAAATTAACTTGTCGTTAACATGCTTTGGTTTGTCACTTCACTATCTGAAGCAAAGTAGGACATTGTTGCTGTATGGTGATCGTAAATCAAAATGCAATCCAGTCCTTACATCGGTTTCGAGTAAGTTTCAGAATTGATTTGAACATCAGCTCAAGCAGCACAAACTGCTTATTGATGAGAAAGGTCAGAGGAGAATGGACAGATTGGCTCTGGATAGTTGCAAAAAAAGACAGAATCCCATTCACACACTACAGATAGCTTAGAGGTGCTAATCAGCCTACAATGGCATGTCTTTGGTGTGGGGGAGGAAACCAGAGTACCAAGAGGAAAACCGCTATATAACCGCTAACATCGACCCTACGGCTCCCATAAATATTCTAACCATTGCAAATGAACCAATGGAACATGTCACTTCATTCACATATCTGGGAAGTAATATTACTCCAATAGGTAATTCAGATGAGGAAGTCCAAATAAGAATACAAAGGGCCTCCTCAATCTTTGCGGCATTGAAATATTTCTGGAATAGACGTGAATCAAGACAAACACAAGAATTTACTGTGCTATCGCCTGGGCGACACTGCTGCATGCCTCTGAAACATGGTCTTTGAAAGCCGACCAACAAAAAAGGATGGAAATATTTGATCATCGCTGCCTGAGACGCATAGCAAAAATTCAATGGTCTGACTTCATTTCAAATGAACAGGTACGAGAACGCTGTGGTCTAAAGGAACCTCGGTCCTCTATACTTACGCGCCGTCGCTGGAAATGGATGAGACATGTTTTACATATGCAAAATAATCGCCTACCATTACAAATCTTTATGGCCTCTCCTGGACCCTTTTGGAAACGTCCTAAAGGAGGATTTCGTACGACAACGAAAATATATTTTCACAAGACTGCAGAATCATTCATCATGGTGTCCTTTGGACTGAGCAGAAAGAGGTACGACCGGGAATGGCAAGAACATATGCAAACCTTGGCAATGGACCGAGTACAATGGAAATGCATCACAGAGGATGTCGTCCGTACCCGGTTAGGGTGAACAGGACGCTAACTAACTAACTAGAGGAAAACCCTGAAGAACAGGAAGAACATGCAAACTCCACACAAATGGGGCAGGAATTGAACCCCCAACCTCGGAGGAGCGACGCAAACATGCTAAGCACTAAGCCTCCGTGCTCACCTTTTGAACAGTTTCTGAATGATTTATTCATCTCTATAGAGTTAAAGCCTCTCACCTGTGCGTGCGAACAGAGAAGACTCACTGCTCAGTCCTCTGCTCCTGCTTATCACCACTAGTCTGTAAAGTGTCCCAGGAAGCAGGTGAAGGAAAATGCAGCTTCTCTCATTTGCTTCCACTTTCTTGTGGTCTTGGAGAAAATTGTCCTGGCTGTACAGGTGGAGGTCATATTTTTCCACCCAGCCTTCAGATGCATTCCAACTGAACGCCAGCTCAGCGGTGCTGTTGGAAAGCTGATGGAGACCTTTCACAGCTGCTGGGCCTGGTGAAGAAAAAAAAAACACAAGTATCTGTTTAATAACAGTAACATGCTTATGTAGAAGCCTATTCTCTACTGTCATAAGTCAGAAGAAAAGAGCTGGGACATCTACTGATAAGTGGTAAACGTAACCTGAAAGTTAAATATCTACAGGTGTTAAATGCATCTTACGTGTTTGCCCTGTTACTACAATGTCCTTGCTGTAAGAAGTGTTGCTGAAGGTCTTAAGATGCACAGTGTATATTCTTCCTGGGACCAAACCCTCAAAGAGGTAACGTGTGATGCCTGCAGGCACTGAAACATCGGCTACAATGGCTTTGTCCTCGTCCAACAGCCGGACACTGTAGCCATCGTACACACCCACCGGTGCTTCCCAGCTAACAGCCAGACTGTGTGTGGTGTGTTCACTGTCGGCCTGGAGGCCCTTCACCGGCGAAGGAACTGAAAAACCACACACAAGTGCAAGAGATAAACACGCGTCTGGATTAACATTTGGCTCTGTAATTTTGATTTTCTTAAGCCTTTGTTCTACATTGTTATTATTATTACAACAGTACAGTCTTAAAAAAGACTTGCGCCAGATGTTTAAAGCTCTCTTTTTTTAGTAACTTCATGGTTGATGTGATTTTAAATTTGACTACAGAGGTACTAGTCTGTTAAGTCTGTTATTCCTTAAGCATTAAAAACAAATCTCCATAATCAACTCTGAATAATCACTTTCCAAATCACGATAACATTTATGATCAGACAGTTTTGTCCTCTGTGGCATCAACAAAATAGTTAAAATTCATCAATAGAAAGTTGTTTTTTTTTTCATCTATTGTATTGTATTGTATTGTATACTTCACAAACAAGATAATTTAACCCTTAAACACATACCTTGGGTCGTTAGTGACACAGGACATCATCCAACACCCTCCCCATAATTATTATTATTTTTTTTTTTAAATTAGACCTCCACCTTGTCAATCTATTCTGTTATCAACTATATAACAAGGCAAAATACAAAATTGTAGAATAAAATCTGTTTTCTAATGTATTCATTGTCAAAAGTTTATAGGTTTGCTATGTTTACTGACCCGAGGTATGTAATAGTGTGAGTATATTTGTTCTATAGTATAACATTTCAATATGCAATTTATTACTCAAGGTGGAATTTTTTTTTGAACAATGATGATGTGTCAATCTCTGACATAAAACCTCTCACATAAAACAAATTTGACAAAAAACTTGACATGGAAAACATGATAAATGATCTCAGAAAAAAAAAAAGAGCGCCAGAAAGTAGAACACATTAATTAATGTATTTAACAAGAGAACGCACCAAACTGTAAAGAATTCATGCCCTCGAGGTCTGGAATTTAATCCACTGATCTCGAGAACATAGCATTTAAAGTACAGAATTGGACTAAGAAACCCCCTCTGAGGATACATGTGTGCACTGTACCTTGAGGAATAGTATTAGACTTTTTTGTATTTATTTTTTATAAATCTACTTTCACCACACTATTATTAATCCACCTCAATACATTTATCCACCTCAAGCAAGCATAACCCCATTCCACACACTGTCCCTTATAGACCCAGGATTTATTACATCTCACCTGTACGTCCACTGATGCTGCTGTCATTAGTCAGTGCTCCACTCACAGTCTCTACTCTAACTGTGTACAACTGCCCGGGGATGAGCTCTTCAAACTCTGTCCTGTTGTCCTGCTTAGGGACACGTCGGATGATCTCCACATTTACGTTCTGGAGCAGGTAGACCGTGTAGAAGTCCACATCTCCTGCGCCAGCGCTCCAGGAAGCCCTGAGACTGCCACTGAGTGTCCCAGGGAGGAGCTGGAGGTTCTTCACCTGAGTGGGTGCTGTAGGGGAGGATGGAGAAGAAACATATATACAGAAAGTTTTGCCTAAAGTGCAACCACACTGTTCATGACAAAGTGCGGCAGATAATTTAGCTTCTTTCTAGAATAAATGAGTAAAATGAGCAAAAGGCCAAGAGAAAGGTTTAATAGTGATATGATTTGTATAGTTGTTAATTAATATCCTATATGATTTTTTTCATCGTAATTAAACAAATGGTTTTAGAATTTTTAAATATTTAAAACAAAGAAAGTAAATGTTTAATATAATAAAAATTTACTATTCAAACGTCTGCACTATTTCTAGGTCCATATTTAAATGTAAGCAACTGCTTTGTACAAAATCAGATTTTCATCACGTCTAATCTCTACTATTGAAGCACGTGATCAGATGACAGTCTAAAAATGGATCATTAGGTTTTATATAGTGGAGTCCAGGTCAGCTCGAGTGCACGCTGTCATTAAGGCAAAAAAGGGTAGGAACCAAATACTAAGAAACTCTGAAATTCATGTAAATATTTCAAAGATTCTATTTTTCAGACATCATTAATATAATATAATTTGTTATAAGACATTTGTTGTAATAAATGAGATAAAAATGCAAAATAGAAGCATGTTCACTAGTGCTTTCAGACTTTTGGACACCACTGTATACATCTGATATGATGTGTATGAGTTTGCACATATTTGCAATATTCTTGCACTGAATTTAGGTCAATGGAGAGGTTCTGATTCTGAAATCTCTCACAACATGTTTTGATGCAGAATACAAGTGATCACTGGCAACAAACGATTGTTCATTTTGGAAATAATAATTTACAACTTCAGCAAGAATTTTATATTAATTTAAAACATACAGTTTAATTGACAGCAATAATTTACAACTTCAAGCTCTCTCTATATTATACTGTACATTGGCATGTCTCTTACCGGTGCGGCCCTCTATGCGCTGGGCCTGCAGGTACAACCCGCTGATGGTGGAGACCACTATCTTGTAGAGAAAGCCTGGGTTGAGCAGAGAGAAGCAGTGGTCTCGCTCTGTGTTGTTAAGTCTCATGGCTGGGAAAACTTGTGTGTCGTTGAAGAGGATTTGGAGCTCGTAGTGATCCACGTCCCCTGGTGCAGAGTTCCAGTTCACACACAAATGATTGGTTCCTTTCTCGGCCAAAGCCAGCGAGCGTACTGCAGCAGGAACTGCATAGCATACAGTTTTAGTCAGGTTTTATTTATCTAAATACTCACTCTCTCTCTCTCTCTCTCTCTCTCTCTCTCTATCTCGCTCTCTCTTTGTATATATATATACATACATTTATGTGTGTGTGTGTGTGTGTGGCGTGTGCAGTGGGATGAAACAATCTACAACATATGGGCTAGAGTATATAAGAATACAAAGCTCAATGGCAAGATAAGAGCAAAGTTAAAAACTAAATGTTCAGCCATAATGACTATTACCTTACCTCTGGCATTTTGTTTTACTCCAGGAATGCATATGGTGTTATTCAGACACTGACCCTTCATTCATAATTATGAGTTATGCTCAGGAATGGCATTGTAAATAAAACATGGAAAGCCCCCAGATTCCCCCCAGTTCCTATAAAAATGAATCATTTTGTACACTTTTGTTCCTGGCTAAGACATGCAGCTCAACAGCTCAACTCAGTACTTTATAATGTGCCATACATTTTAATCAATGTCTTTAAAAAAAAAAAAAAAATCTGTGCTTCTTATTTATGAGGCACATAATAGAGGCACATAAATCCATGCCCTAGCAGAAACATTACATGCTTACCACAAGGGGGCATTGTTAAGCATTTTACATTACCAAGCGATGGACAGACAGCAGGATGGAGGGATAATTGGCTGTTTAGATGGAGGGATTGATGAATATATGGATGAATATCTTAGATGCACAGATGGACAGCTCAATAGATAGATGGATGGATGGATGGATGGATGGATGGATGGATGGATGGATGGATGGATGGACAGCGGTTGAATGGATAGAAGGAATGCTGGATAAATGGATTGATGGATGAGAGATGAACAAATGGATGGATTAATGGATGGATAGATTGATCGATGGACATATTGATGGCTGGATGGATGGATAAATGGCCAAATGGATGGATGGAAGGATGGATTGATGGAATAATGGACAGCCAGATGAATAGATGGATGGCTGAATGGATTGATGGATGGAAGTATGGATGGATGGATTAATGGATGGCTGACCAGATGAATTGATGGATGGATAGATGGTGTCTAAATGGATTGATGGATGGTCAGATGAATAGATGGGTGGATAGATGGCTGAATGGATGGATGGAAGGATGTATGGATGAATAGATGGATGGCCAAATGGATGTATGGATGCATTGATGGATGGAAGAATGGAAGGATGGAAGGATGTATGGATGAATAGATGGATGGCCAGATAGATGGATGGATATGTGGATGTCTGAATGGAGTGATGGATGGAATAATGGATGGATGGATGGATGGATGGACAGATGAATAGATGGGTGGATAGATGGCTGAATGGATGGATGGAAGGCTGTATGGATGAATAGATGGATGGCCAGATGGATGTATGGATGGATATATGGATTGATGGATGGAAGAATGGATGGAAGGATGGACGGACAACTGATGGATGAACAGATGGATAGATGTGTCACTCACATGTACGTCCTTCAGTGGAAATCTTGGACTCGTATTCTCCACTCCAGGTGCTCACAGTGAGCATGTAGAGTCGACCAGGTACCAGATCACTAAACACACACTCGTTCCGGCTCCTCTCCACTTTCTGGTTCTGAAGGAGTGTGTTGTTGTGCAGGATTGTGACGTTGTAATGGTCATAATCTCCAGTTGCGTGGTTCCAGTACACCTTCAGGATATTTTCTTGGGCTAAGTGGATGGCATTGGGGTTCTGCACTGCAGATGGTTCTGGATGGGAGGAGGAGATTGATTCAAATGGATTCAAATTATAAAGGATATTGATTACAATTATAAAGCACCCATAAATTATCTGATTTATTTATTGCTTATTTTAATCAGTGAATCTTTATCAGTAAAAATATGACCAAAAATCTATTTATTTGTTTTATTTTGATCATTTGTTATCAGTTGCAGCAAAGTTATGCCAGATATTTGGCCTAAAGTGTATACATATTTATTTAAAACCTCTATTTAACTTGTCACAGCAAACTTTTTAGCAAATAAAAATATAAGATTATCAAGCCAATTTCTAGAAATGCTGACAAGCATGAACTTGCCTGGTTTGTTGACAGATAGTTTTGCTTATTTTAAATGATTATTTCTGTAAACAAGCAAAGACATCTGTCTATAGATCAAAGCAATTTCAAGCTTAAAATTATGAAAAATGTTTAGAAATAGGCTTACTAAGATAATAATAATAATAATAATAATAATAATAATAATAATAATAATAATAATAATAATAATAATAATAATTTGTTTCTAAGACATTTTTTCACTTGCTAAGATATTGTTTTTGCATTGTTTCAAATTTATTTATCTTTCCCTCTTTCCCTTTTTTCACTTGTTAAAAACCCTTTGAGTGCATGGCTTAAAGTAAACTCACGTGTTCTCCCTTGGACCACAGTGGTGTTTTTGTAAACACCACTGCAGGTGCTAATGGAGATGGTATACAGTCGTCCAGGCACAAGACTGCTGAATTCAGAGCTCAGTTTGGTTACGGTGAGCGTGTACACAATCCGCTCATGATCTTTCAGGTTGACCTCATAACTGTCCACTTCTCCTGGTGCAGCTTTCCATGAGACATTGAGGAAATCTGGATGTCCTTCGTTCGTGACTGCCACTTCAGCTACAGCTGCTGGCACTTAAAGACAGACAGGGGGATCTATTGTCATGCCAGGATATTCTGATACAGTAAATGTCTATATAGACATGTACAGTATTGAATATATTTCACACTTACTTTGTTTCACCTGACTCTGAAAATCAAAGAAGGGTTTTTTTTTTTTTTTTTACCATTTTATCATTTTTTGAAACTTTTCTAGTAAATTATTTAATACAGCCGTTGCACCACCCCTAACACACACACACACACACACATATATATATATATATATATATATTAAATGTTAACGTATACTTGAGGTCGTAAGTTTACATACACCTTACAGAATCGGCAAGATGCTAATAATTAAAAAAGAGAGAGAATTTGATGATTGATGAGTTGTGCAAGTTATTATTTTGTTTAAAGATCTTGTTTTTTTTTCATGTAGTACAACCCTTTAGAAGCTACATAAGATATTGACATGTTACCCAGAAGACAAAATAGTAAAAATTTACACAGATAATTGTGTTCCAAAGTTTACACCCCCCGGGGCACTTGATGTATCGTGTTGCCTTCTTGATCATCTGTGAATGTTTGCACCTTTTGTAATAGTCGTGTTTGAGTCCCTCAGTTCTCCTCAGTGTGAAATGATGGATCAGCATCATATAGACGCTGTTGGAAAGGGCTCAAATATATAGAAGAATCTGGAAAAGTAAAGAACGTGCAGGACCTGGAGGATTTCTCTGAAGGACAGTGGGCAGTTTAACTGGTCAGGACAAACAAGGGACTCGTGAAGAACTCTCACAAAACATAAACACAGTGGCTGATCATCCAGGTAACGACACACAGGATTAATAATCAAACTTTTGGACTGGGTCATTTAAATATAGTCAGTTATTATTGTATATAAACATACATTTGCACATATTCAGATGTTTTTATAATTTCATTGTATCCTTTAGATATGTACACAAATACTCTAATAGACTGTAAACCACTGCTCCATCCCTAGACTGAATTTAGCTTAATCTGCTGCATTCAGTGGAAAGTTGTCTGAAAGTTTCAGTGGTGTGCCCCATTGTCCAAGAGCTCCTTCTTGAGTTCATTAACGCTGGAAGTCTATAGCTTAAAATAGCCTCTCTGTTCCATGGGAAAACAGTTGGGTCTGGCCAGTAAGACTTTGATAAGCTCTTTGCCTTCTTCCTCTATGTAGAACTTCCTGAAATTCCTCAGATTCCCCTTTGTATTGTAGCACTATTGTTTTACAGAGATGTTATCACATGATTAATTTCGTTCAGGCCAGTCATTATTTTGTTAAAGTTCTTATAAGGGCAGCCTTACATAAAGAGTTTACACAGAGACAAAACAGAAGCTTCAATCTAAAGAGCAAAAAAAAAACAGACTTCCTTACATTCACATGATAAGGCATTTGATCTACTACTGTGGACAACAGTCCTTATATTATAAATGATGCCAGAAAATGCCTAATTGTGCAAGAATTCAGATAGTGGCACATTCAGTTAACAACACACAAAATAACAAAACCCAGTGTACCTTCACTAGTAATAAATATGATAAACTGAAGATAGATATTAGATGCTAGAAGGTGTTTATGCTGATCATGATACAGATTACAGTGACTTTGGCATACGTTTCACCCTAACTAGCAATTCTGAGGTACTTTTTATACAGAAAACCTGTTTGATAGCCAGAGAGTCCACACTTATCTTTGTTTAGCGGGATGTTTTAGTAACACTTTACTATAAGACCTACAAATAATCTATGCTTAACTACTGCTTACGTGCTGATGTATTAATATATAATTAATGCATAATAACGGCATGGGTTAAACTTAATCAATTTAAAAAATAGCATTAATAAATAATGTTAACTTTATTAATTATGCAAGTTGAATTTATTGAAAGAACGAGCTAACAAAATGTAAATATTTAGCTATTAGTATTATAAGTCGTAATTCATAAGTAACTCTTGGGTTGTTATGAGTGTTGGGTCTGAGTCCACCTTTGTCGAGTTCGAGTCGAATCTTTTTTCATTTTAATTCCTAAAATGAAAAATAAATCCCTATCAGCAGGGTTTATGATCTTTACTATATTAAGAAGTACATTTCACATTTTACATGAAATTCATGACTGGAATCAACAAGTGTTTAAGGGGCAGGCGATATGACTACAATCTTATTTCATGATAACGATACATTTTCTCAGGTCTATCAGTAGTATTGAAGTAAAATTTAAATAAAATAGACCACTGTATAACATAAACAATGATTCTTATAAAATGTACTGAAATTATTCAGTTAAGTGAGTGAGTGATTTTCTCTTTGTCTTTTGTGGTTTGATGAACATTAATGCCACACACTGCAGCAGGTTTATTAGACTGCTGTCACTTTAAGACCCAATGTGCAGATCTAATATACTGTATTGACACATATGCATATATATATATATATATATATATA
>JAFFST010046465.1:7303-19993 GCA_022414735.1 Noturus placidus | reverse complement strand
ATAATAATAATAATAATAATAATAATAATAATAATAATAATAATAATAATAGTAAAAAGGTGTTCATTGAGGTTTAGCAGAAATAAACAACAAAACAAACAAAAAAACATTTATTTATTTGTTTGTTTGTTTGTTTATTTATTTATTTTACTTAATTTGAGATTTAGTATGGAATATTTGTAAAGATAAACCAGAAACATGTTGCACTGAGAATGGCAAATAGTCTAGAAAGCAACAGAAGTCACAATCATAATATATAATGTTAAACTACGGTCTTGGGGGATTTTCAGGTGAGTGTGGCCACAATGCATGAAGGACTTAACATGAAACCACTGCGCATGTGAAGGAAATCCCATGTACATTTAAGAAGCACACATGCAAGTCACTGAAACTGTCACTTACTTGTTTGTAGGGACACATTGTGTTGATTACTATCGTTCTTTGATATTATAGTCAGGTGGTACCAGGTCCCAGGGTCCAAATTCACAAGTTTACATTTAGTCATTTCCAAATTTTCTTGATTGTGATCACAGTCTATCGAGTTCTCAGGCATGTCCGCAATATTCACTCTGAATCTGCATTGCACATCTGAGCTGTTCAGTGTGAACTGTATAGAATCGGTGCGGATCTGGAAGGCTGTGAGAACTTTAATGCTACATTGCTGAGTATTAGCCAGCAACACACCCTGGAAATAAATAAATAAAACAAAATAGAATAAAATAAATCATCATCATCATCATCATCATCATTTCAGTATGTAATTTGTAAAAGAAAATAGTTTTCTTACTTAAGAAAATAATTTTCTATATTCAATATCAAGAATGCAAAATTATTCAAACTATTTTGTAATGTTTCTTTGTGACATTCTTGTTACAGTTATTTCCAGTAAATTTGGTTTATATTTACTTTCAAATAAAACATATCTGCATGTAATAATCCATACTCATTTGAATTATCTGTAATAATCTGGAATTACACTTAATGTGCATTAACTTTTGTTTGTTGACTATTGACTATTTTCTGAGTTGACGTGGTTTGATGCGGTTACGGTTAGAATTTAGACAATTTGTCAAAATATCTTTTTTTCTGATAATAATATATATTTTTTAAACTTCCAGATTTTATTTTCTTTCTTTTTTTTCTTCTTTTTTTTTTAACAGCCCAGCCTAATTAAAATAAAATCTATTTAAGGACCTGAAAAGGGTTTTATATTTAAAATTACTCACCATAACTCCACATGCTACCCAGACGGCTACAGAAACAGCTGCAGGCATCAGCATTGTTCAACTATCAGGTTATTAGATGATTTTAGTCAATAAATAGAACTTCAATCTGAAGAGACACTTGAAAACATAATCCAAAGGATTTGGAAATGAGTGAAAATATAGGCTCCCCATGCGTTGGATATATTTGATTAAAAGAGATTTTTCACAAAAGTTCATCAGATCCGCTCGGGCCTCTGTCAGAGCCTCTGACGCTCATCGGTAATCAACGGGTAATCAAAAATGCGTGCGAGTAAACCATTCAGTCTCTGGCGGATTTCCTCAATCAGGATCGGTCTTAAGTTCAAATTCAGTAGCCGAGTAAAACAATGACAGTGATATAAGGCGTTGTCTCTCTGATAGCTCAGGATCCCGCTGTCCTAAAATCCAAAGCTTCTTCCAGGCTGGATTATGATTTAGCTGTTTTCTTTAAAATAAATGCTGGACTAGGATTTTTCCCTCCTGTTATTAGATGTCTGACAAACATTAAGCCACGAGCTGCTTTTTTTGTTTGAAGCCTTGTAGGCAGCCCACCCCTTTTCCTTCCTGTATACCCCACAGAGCAGCCAGTCTGTTCAAGCCACACTGATTTCCAAACCATATCCACTGTGTTTAAAGAAACTTCATGGCTATTTCACTTCACTTCCTTCTATTATACACCATCAAATACTTTGTTGATACAAGTTCTGTGTACTCTCACTTTTATTGTTTTACATACCTGAATAGATAAATACTGGTGTTAAAAGCAAATATCGAGGAAGATACCCCAGGTTTTAGTCATTAGGTGAATTGTGAAATAACTTTTCTGATATTTAAAGTTTTCTGATCTTTTATTTCATGCCTGCCTAAAACTTATAAATGTATGCATTAAGTAGACAGCTTATCACCCAGAGAACACCATACCTATGGTGAAGCATGGTGGTGGCAGCATCATGCTATGGGGCTGCTTCTCTTCAGCTGGAACTGGAGCTCTAGTCAAGCTAGAGGGAAATCATATATAGCTCCAAATACCAAACTGTTTTGGCACGAAATCTGCAGACCTCTATTAGAAAGCTGAAGATAAACAAAAAAATATCATCTTCCAGCACAATAACAACCCAAAGCACAAATCCGAATAAACTAAGGAATGGCTTCATAAGAAGAAGATAAATATTTATGAATGGTCCAGTCTAAATGCTTTGGAATGACCTGAAGAGGGCTGTGCACAGGAGATCCCAGTTTGAAAGATCTGGAGCTGTTTTTGCAAGAAAAAAAAATAGCAAATTGTGTAGTAGACTCTTACCTAAGGAGATGCTTTAACAAAGTATTCGTTAAACGACATGGTGGGAAAAGATCTAATCTGATTGACCTTGATTTAATTTTTTACATAACAAAAACCTGACTTCAACAGAGGTGTGTAGACTTTTTATCTCCACTGTAAACGGTTTAATGCAATCTGTTTCCTTAATTGATTCGTGTAAACGTAACACGTCAGGTTTTACAATGGAACATTGTGTACGACTGCGCAAAATGTACAACTTGCCTCGCTACACATGGACACGCAAAACAAAAACAAAACAATGACAAAACTTTGACACTTGGTCTGATTGGTTTATTGGCTGCAAAGACTACAGAGTCACAGAGTTAGGTATATTATTACCAGTTACAGGACAGTCTGAGTCGGCAATAATTGCCAATTCTATACACAACAACACATTTCTCCACATTACACGCTCTCTATAAAGATAAAAGAGGACTCATAGTGTGAACGTACAGTACACAGTACCTCAACATTAGATGTTATGGCTTGAATCATGACACAGTCCTGTGTTTTCATTAACAGTAAGTTTTAGTTTAGAATAACGTCTTGTTTGTCTTCACAGGGTGAAACAAGTGGAAATTCATGGTGGCTGTACATGACACGTCAAATCTGCAGCTCTGGCTTGTCTTATTATGTTTATTACTGTAATAATAGAAAGAGTATACAGTATGTACAGATTATACTAGCTAGAAATATCTATTGAAGCAGTTCTGCTGGAAAGATACATGTTTTCCACCACAACAATCATGTGGATTAGCAATAACGAGTGGAAGAAAGGTTATTGACAGGTTAATACGAAATAGTGGAAAATAGCTACAAACAGTAAGCCAATGTACACTGACGCAAAACTGTTTCTGACTGACCGGATTTTTCTATGCTACGCACATCATCTAATAGAAATTCACAAATATAATTTTTAAAACCTCTGTATCACAAATAATCAGAATTTTAAAAACAAAATGGACAATACAAAAAACGTAAGAAATGTTCGTAATTATACAACAATCATGTTTCCGCGCCTCAAAACTGAACACTTTAGCAGCAAAGTCCTAGTGTAGTTCAGAGACATGCTGCTGATGTAACTCTAATAGCACTACCATGCAATTTCTCCATGATATACCTGTACCTCACTGATTGATTCAGAGCAAACTCATGGATCAAACATGAGTTACTCAAAATGTAAAGAAAGGAAATGGCTTCATTTGGGGGAAAGATTTGGACTGGGCAAAGGAACTAATTTAAGATGTAACTGAAAGCTATGGGACATTCCATATCAGCTCACCTGATCTGTAATACTAAATGTTGCCTTCTTTCACTTACAAGGTATAAGTAAAATATGGCATTTACACAGGTAAAAAAAAGGAAAAGTTGAAAACTAGACAAGCGACAGTGTAAAAAGTGAAAAACACAACAAAATGTTTTGTATATCATCATGTAAGACAAAATGTATTTAAAAATGTAGGGTGCCTAAGACTTTTGCAAGTACTGCATATCTTAGTCACAGGTTCACAGGTCAAGAAAACAATATAAGGTCTGGCAGCATTCATGTAGAAGGGGTGCTCGCATTTTCTGAGATTAAGAAATACACCCAGGAATATAATGCTGCTGGATTCGTGGAGCAGCACACAACTTCCTGATTCAGTGCAGGAAGTTTATGTAAGCGGGTGTTGGCATTTAGCTAAAAGGCATGGATAAAACGGATTTAGAATGAGCAAAGTGTGGAACTGTCGCAATGGTTTACATTCCATGGTCATGGTTAAAAAAATAAATACAAATAAAAATAATAATAATAACAGGGCAGGGGAGAGGTTTCCTAAAATATTGATTCAATTGACAAGTGAGTCCAGGCTCTAAAATGAACCAAATCACAAAGAAAGGATTTGATGATATTTCATCTCTTTGAACCAAATGATTCAATAAGCCATCGACATTTTCACAAACATCACGTTGTAGGAGGAGATTTGATTTTTTTATTATTTTATTTTTATGACATGGACATTTTACTTCCTTTCATCCTCAAGTCCTTAATATCGATAAATGTATGGATGTTTCCTTATTAAATAGAAAGAAAAAAAAAACAACTCTAAAAATAAAAATATTAAACCATCAGTTATTCAGGGAAGATTGTACAAAAATAATTATCATATTTTACATATATATTTCAAACTCTGATATTTAAAGTACAATTATGTATATGCGTACTGCACCACTGGCATTATTGAATTGTATTGTATAGTATAACCGCCTCTTTTACCAGGGGTATGACAATAGGTGAGCACTTTTCTGGCAGATGATCAAATATTAAATGTTTTTGTCATCTTGTTGTTGACTTGTTGGTCTGGACCAAAAAAATAAACAAATCTTCCATTTACATTCATGCTGAAATCTTGAGTAGATGTTTGTTGGTGTTTATTTGTGTGTGTGTGTGTGTGTGTGTGTGTGTATGTGTATGTGTGTGTGTGTGTGTGTGTATGTGTGTGTGTGTGTGTGTAGTTGTTATTATTTTTATAAATGATTATAGGAATTGATGACTTATATTCACATATAAGTCCAGCTGATGCGTCTAACAGTCATCAAACACCTTGTGCACATTAACATAGAGACTTGAGAAAAGTGTTAATCATAACTATACACATTTTGAATTGAATACTAGGACCATCAGCCACGACGTGGATCCAAACCTGGAGGTCAGAGGGCAGGTATACTTGTTCAGTAGATCGAGGTGCACAGAGCGATCACACGAGTGAAGAGCACATCACACCTGCTGAGATCTCTTTCTGAGAACGTAAGTGCAAGACAGCTTCAAAACAATCCGTTATATTCTAGATTCTTCTGGTTAGAAAAAAAACTCTAGGACCCTTTAGAGATTGTTCTTCCTGGTAAATGTGAACCTAAAAAAAAAAATCCTTGTACCATCTTCATCTTGCCTTCGTTTGTGTTCACTGGCCAGGGTCTGCTGACAGGCGGCCTTCGTAGAGACTCAAGGCGTGGTGGACAAATTCATACTGTTCTCCGGTTTGGATCATTCCACCCCTAAGACACAGGAGTTACTTGGTGTTACTTGGCACTCAACTGCAAGTTTTCTTCAGCTTGTATGATTATCATGGTTTGACTGATTTGCAACTAGTGAGCACCGTGGAATAAGTGAATGAAATTAATACATTTAAATGTAAACCTGAAATACTTTTCATTTGACTTGTTAATATGATGCTTCTATGTAAATGTAGATACTTAACTACTAGTTTAGAAGTGTTAATTAAAGGCAACTACAGTGCGGTTGAATACGCAAATCTGATTGGTCAGGAAGTGAGGGGGCGTTGTATAACGCCACGGCTTGGACAGTAGTTCCAACTGTAACATGCACGATAGGTTTTCATTAATGTGCTCATTCTAATATGTTACTGTTTCTATAGTAACAGCTCATACATACGGTCTTATGCGCCAGATGCTCCACATAACCTAATACTAATAATAACTTGCTTTTAAAAAAACGTTAAACATGTAATTGTTGATGTTTGTTACATCGGTGAATACACAGCTGAATTTAGAAATACAGAAATACATTTTACATTATTTACCTGCTGTGCATTTAAATCTAAAGAATATGTGCATTTATTTGCAAATGTTTACAGGCTTGTTACATCTGGTTACATGACAACATTAAATTATTGACATAGAAACATTTCCTAAGCTCCACATACTGTATTCATGTACTAACGCTCCTCCATTTTGGTTGTTCTCGCTTGTTTTCTGGAACTTTTGAGGTGCACTGCTTTAACAGAGCATTGCATAGTAAAGCAGTCTTCTTATAGAGACTGAACATAGAATGCAGAGTGCTTGAGACGTAGAAGCATGTTTAATGATGCCTGTACCTGTCTACTCTCAGCTGGCACACGATGCGCAAAACATCCACCACTCCTTCCAGACGCAGCTGATGACAGCCGATAGTTGTGGCTATGAAACATCCTGTGCGACCAATTCCAGCACTGTAAATCATAAAGAACAGGGTTACAACCTGCTAAGAACTGACCAGTGATAATCGATTCTCTATGTTCTGTTTAAATATCATATACAAATGCAGACACTGGGTGGGTTTGGGCTACGTGTCTCCCATCCAGCTCTGTGTGATTAGATTAAACAGTAAAACTGCTGATGACAGAGAATGAACACTGACTTTGCAGAAGGATTTGTTAACAGAGAGAAAAGGACACATTGAAGAGGAGTGACATCTTGTAGCCTTTTCAAACTGGCTTATGGGAAGAGGCACTGGCTATTTACCGTGGCATGGCTGATATCTACCTACTGCTGTGGCTCATCTAGCCCGCTGAGTCTGCTTGGAGTTTTCTCCAATTGTGACTCACTTTCTGAGTGCTAATTAGTGATTGGGAAAGATGGTGATCATTGATTGGTCATTGGGAAACATAGAGAACGGTAATTGGTTGATGGGAAACAGTGTTAATCATTGATTAGTCATTTGGGGAAAATAGTGATCATTGATTGGTCATTGGGAATGATGGTGATCAGTGTTAGTCACAAGCGCAACAAAGTCAGATTCCTCTCAAGACATCTAACAACTCTGAAGGTATCTTGTTTTGTTGAAGTAAATAAAAGGTTTAGTAAGTGTTTTCTTTGGAGAAACTGTACACTGAGAACTGTCAGTCGTGGGCTACTCTTAAGAAGACAGACTCTCATCTTACTAAGAAGCAGACATGCAAGTCCAGTGCTTCGGTAACACAAGTAGTACCTCTGTCACAAGACTGCTAGAGATAGTCAATTACTGTTGGAGGCCGTTGCAATGAGTTTCCTGCACACTCTGTGCTTTGTTAACTGACATTCCTTCTGATACAAACAGAAACACTAACTGGAAGGTTTACAGAATGCCTTGTCTCTCAATCTCAGTTGTCAGTAAAACTGGTGATATCATCATTGCAAGGTCAAGTCTATGCGTCTGTTTGTGTTTTCCAATTTCAATCAACCGAGTAAAAATGTTGCAGTGAATCCTTGCAGTCATCCGCTTTGTATCTGTAATGCACAGCAGAATGTCTCATCCACAGTGCCCATTAAGTTCATGTTCCGATCGTAGGTATTGATTTCTGAAGATTATATTTCAGAAATCAATAACAAACAATGACAACCAGTTCACTGACAGACTTGTTTTTAGAGGTGATATCTACTCCCTTTCCCAATTATTAGGGGAAGCTCATAAACTGCATTCTCGTGTGATTGGAACAGGTCAACAAAACATCCAACTGTGACCAGGAACTGAGAAAGGACAGATTTAGAATAAAGCCACTTGCTGGAGAACAAGTTCACTACTGGAGGAACTACTGGAGGAAAGGAGACAGGACAATCACACCATTGCCTTTACACACTGACATATTGGACACATCTCTAAGGAAGCACTTAAACACTTTAAAGGAAGACTCTATTGTGCAGGACAATGATGGCACACACACACACACACACACACACACATACACACACACACACACACACACACACACACACACACAAAGGATGTCAACAAAAGAGAGTGTTTGGTTTTGATCCTTTTGCCTTGTGTTTTGATGTCAACTGTCTTTAAAGGTATGTGTTCTTGTTTTGAAGCCACAGATGGGAAATTTCACTGTTACACAGATGTACAGGTCTTTCTCCGTAACCCAAAGTTAATCTGCCTTAGTTGCAAGTGTGTGACATGTTCTTTACTACCAGTGTGTCACAAGGTGTCAGTTTAAAGAATGATAGACTCACTAAGGTTAAAATGGGGGCAACATGGGGCAGGAAGGCACCGCTGCTGGGCAAAAAAATAAATGAAAGGGGGATCTATAGGGAATCAGAACACTTCAGGATCCTCTCTTCCATGCCTTACAGCTGATAACCCATTATAGCAAATATCATAATCATTATAGTCACAAAGAAAGGTCTGGCATCACCTATAGAGGTCTGGAAGTCATCGTATGGAAAAAGCCAGGCAATAAAAAGAGCCATTTTAGTCAAAAGGATACCAAATATTTTGCACGTGAGTGTTAATAAACATTTTAGATGTTTAGGAAACATGCACTGCATTTCATGTGTGAAAGCCTCTCTACTGCTTTTTCCCCCAACTTCTGTTGTACTATTTTGCTTAAAATAGAGTACCTGCAGTGAACAATGACAGGGCCTTGAGACTCGGAAGCCTCTCTGCTTTCCTCTACATCAGTCATGAGCTGCAGCAGAGGTCCTGCGCTGTCTGGGGTTTTATGATCCGGCCATGATGTGTACCAGTAATGCTGGACTTTACGACTTTGGCCAGCTTGCTGAAATTATATATATATAAAAAAAATGCACACATACCCATGAGACTTTCCTGAAGAATGTATGATTTCTGTTACAGTTTATTTGAAGGGTACGTACATCATGCCTTTATAACACATTCATAAAAAGTGCATGAATATTATGTAAAGCAATGCTGGAGAGTTTATGGAAGGCAAAGGTGACACTGGAGGTTTTATGCAACTTTGTCTTCATGACACTTTGAGTAAGTTCTAGAAGGTAAACATATTGAGTAAATGTAAATTTGTTTAACACTTTAGTTTGAAGCCTGGCATATGGGCTTCATAAAGAAGAATAAGAATTTCACATAAGAAGTAGATACCATAATAGTATGGGCAAATATGTCCATCTTATGTGCCATCTTACCTTTTGTGAGGTGTACTTACAGTATCTATTTATTATAGGAGCATGGACTTAAGTGCTCAGTGCATCTGTATGATAATGATTACAGAGCTCCATTATAATACAGCTTCTTATTCACGAAACCCATGTGCCAGTCAAAGAAATGATTTTAAATGAATTTATAACTCTCTAATGAAGCATGTGTACCTTCTACAACTTTCTCAAAGTGTCATGAATGCTCTGTTAGTAAATACAAGCTAATACCTTGTAAGACATGGATACAAAAATGACAGTAACACACTCTTAATCAGTGAGTTCGTAATGATGATGGATTATTGTTTGGTCTTCCATGTAAACTTTGTATCTTAGACTTCTTTTCATAAACAAGTTGGACATATTTAATCCCATTAGATACTATGAGATTACAAACCAACGTAGAACATGTACTTAATGACTTTTTATTCTGAAAGAATAAAGGACTGGTGTTGCACACTGTCAAAATGAAATAAGCGTGGGATATGAAAGAACGATGAACCACTCATTTCAACAATGTTGAGCTTAATAAGAAATAGAATTCCGTACTTTGAGTGTGAGCGTGCGGACAGTGTAATGCTCACATTCCCTGACACTGTTGATGAGGACCTCGACCTTGCCATAAATCCCTCGTTTTTCAGGCCAGTACAAAACACATTTCTGCAGCAACAAATAGAGCATGTTAATCACAAAGGGTTTCCCCCCCCATTATTCTGTACTAAAGGAAAGAGGTTGAATCTTGTAGCGCATCACCTCGTTCTTCTCTTTCAGCTTGGTGATCATGACGATGACAGACGAGTCCTCCTGCCAGGCCATCTGCCAGAAGTCATTTACAGTGTTGATCATTGGACCTTGTGTGGCAATGTATGACTTCTCGTGTCTGAGGTAACCCTTAGGTATGAGGAACATACAAACATTTCTAATTAGGATATTATTCGAAGGAAATAAGATCTTGTATCATGGTGGGATTAGGCATGGCCATTTTCAAAATGTAACTTTTTCTACTTAATAAGCCAAACATTCTAAAACTTATTGTACCACAGCACCGTTTAATTCTCAAATCTGATTGGTCAGAAGATGTGCATATTTTTCTGTACATCTCGCACAGTAGTTCCGGCTGTAACATGACCGACAGGTTGATTTGAACATGTTCTAATATGTTACTGTTACTATAGTAACAGCTCATACAGTACACTGAGACTTATACAGCGGACACTCCACCTCATCTAATATTAATAATAAATGGATTTTTTTTTCAAACATAAAAGTTTATTTATTTTTATTTTTTGTTTGTTTTTTGTTAGGAAACGTTTGGTCAACGTTTATCGAAGGAGTCCCTAGTGTCAGCACTTTGTAAAATCTTCCAGCATGGGAAAGTCTTCAGGACAGACAAGATTTCACTTTCTGGTTTCTCTGTGAAATGAAAAGCAACCGCAGAACAATCTCATTTCCGCCTGCTTTGGGGTGCCCGTGTTCAGCATTGAATTTATTTGGGATATCACACTCCACCGTAGTGGTGAATCAATCATACGAAAGTAAACTTTAAGAATTTGCAGTTTTCCTAAAGTATTTCTTTTTTTTTACCTAGTCTACTAAGCGGAGTTGGGTATAATGTGTTACAAAGTACCACGTTACTGTGTTCTAATGACTTTTTCTGATAATGCAGTAATGAAATTACACATCACGTTTTTAATTGATATAATTTGATTACAGTTACTGATGTCAATAAAATAACGTTACGTGCGTTACAATTTTATTGTTAAGAAAACAATATTAAGTAAAATGCATTTTTTAGATAAATCCCATTTTGCGTATAACCTGCCCTGGGCAAGATATTTGCTTTTAGCCCTGAATAATTTTCCACTTGGAGCAGTTTGTCACTATGTGACTGAACGTCAGTAAAAGAAGACGGCGGTGTTGCAATTTTATTGTTTCAGTGAACATAGATGAGGAAAATCAGACAGGGTTTACAGGAACATATGTGAAAATACTCGCGTTGGATTGGCTGACAGCTCGCAGTTCTGCCAAACACTAGCCCACACAGTCAGTGTGAAGAAAAATGGATATACGGCAATTCATTTCTTTTTTAAACCAGTAAAGGGGTTGAAAGTGAAATACTAACATCCTCTGATGCTGAGCAGGAAAACAAGGTGTATAACTGTCTATGTGAGTTCCAGTTTACGTGAACATGATATGAGCAGAGTATAAAGAAAGATAATGTACTTTGCATGGGACTGTAGCAGCTAAACCCATACAATGATAGCTTAGCTGTGCCTCTCCTCGTCTAGCAACACCAAACTAGTCTAGCTAGAAAAGTTTTATATTTTATCGGTCTGGTCGTCCTACAAACAGTAACAACACCCGAGGTAAGTTTTGTGATAAATCCAACTTTTTCTGATCATGTCATACATTGACGCACTAAAATTATTGAAAGAACTATGAGTTTCTCATGATAGCTCATTCCCTTTGATAGGTTTTGAAAATAACTTGAAAGTAAAGTAATTAGTAATCTGATAAATGCTAGTAAACGTTTTAAATGCAGTATTCAGTAATGTAAAGAAATTATAATTTTAAAGGTAGTTGATCTGTAGTTGATTACTTTTTTTGAGTAACTTATCCAACACTGCTACTAGGTTTAAATGTTATCATTTTTATTGTGGCAGTTGTATACGGTGTTTTACTATCAAAAAATCTTTAGTTGTGCAGTCAGTTTTGTCTCTGTACCAGTGTTATTGTGGAGAGGTGTGAATTGTTTGTCCAGCAGGGGGCCTAATATTCCTCCCTTTTCCGATCATCTTGCTCACCAGCAGCTAAACACTCTACACACAGAAACCCAACAGTGTCCTAATTAACCTTATAACAGATAAAATAATTCACTTGTCTATACTGATTGCAAATATCTGATAAAGTTGATTTTACCGTGTTACAGTGTACTGGAAGAAAGGGTTGTAGGTGTCATACGTTACAATTAAACATTGTAATCATTGAAAATCGCTGTGGACTAACACACTTCAGACCGTGCTGTTATATAAAAATTATAAAAAGTAAACGTCCTGCTGGTACATGTAGCTCTACTGTATGGAAGGCCAAAAGTTCATAAGTTCCTGTTGTACTTATGTCTCTATTGTTTAAACGAATGTTCACTACCATTTGTAGTTGGTGACAAAAAAAGGTACTAAAGATGAAGGATCATTAACAGAAGAGGAGATTTCTAATCTGTGAGGGGGAAATTAGTAAAAGTGATATGCAGCATTAATGTAAATGTTAATGACTTACTCGTATGTAATTGGCATTGATGTAACTGCTGAGAGGATCACAGCTGTTCTTGTTTTTCAGGAGGACTCTGGAGTGTGGATCTGCAAACAGAGATTATGGTTTAAACATTGTAAAGCTTATACCTGTTTTTTTTTTTTTGTTTTTTTTTTTTTGGGGGGGGGGGGG
>JAFFST010046463.1:158752-173039 GCA_022414735.1 Noturus placidus | reverse complement strand
ACACTGTTACACAAGCTGTACACTCACTACTTTACATTGTAGCACAGTGTCATTTCTTCAGTGTTGTCACATGAAAAGATATCATTAAATATTTACAAAAAATGTGAGGGGTGTACTGACTTTTGTGAGATACTGTATCTCATATACATATAAAGAGAATATGATGTAAAGAAAGGATGTGAAAATTCTAGCAGTTTATATGATGTTAACAACAACAACAAAAAAAAACCACAAAAACACAAAAACACAGAGGATATGTTCTCATGGGGCCAGAAATACGTCTGTCCATTTTCTGTACCACTTATCCTACACAAGGTCACGGGGAACCCAATCCATTACAGGGCACAATTGTACGAACACTAAGGATAATTTGGAAATGGCAATCAGGATACAAACAAGAGAACCCAGAAGAAACCCACAAAGCATGGGGAGAATATACAAACTCTAAGCACAGAGGGCAGAGGTGGGATTCAAATCCCACAACCCCGGAGGTGCAAGGAAGACCTGCTAACCACTAAGCTGCTGTACACCCCTGATCAATATCAATTAAACGTAAAATGATTCAAAATATCTGCATTATTTCTGAGTTGGCAAGAAGCGTATTTTTTCGTATGAACAATCAAAAACAAATACTTTAGAATGTGAATACACCTGTAATCACTGACACATACTGTAAGTTAGAAAACCTGTGATCATTGAAACAAAAATTAAACACACCCGTGATTTCCAATTATCTTAACATGGTTATAGAATGACCTGTAAACACCAGAACTTTCTCAGTTTTGGACCTATGGATCTATGGGCTGTGTCTATCTACATGTCTGTATGGAAAAGAATTGCCAGAGGAACTGAAAAATCTCATTGTGAGATTTCACGAATTTGGAAACAGATACTGGAAACACAGTTGCAGCAGTAATCAGGAGGTAAATACCGAGCCATAGCACCACCAATTAGAGCAGCAGTTGCCGTCCTCCTAAGACTTGCACTACTTGCGCTGCTTGCCCAATCTAGCTCGGAAAAACAGTCAGGCAAGTGCTTTAGAATTAGTACAGGGGTTATCAGTGGAAATCAGAGTTTCTGTGACAGCTCAGACAGTGCGAAGGACATTGCATAACCTCTATGAACGGCATCCAAGAAAAAAAAAAAAAAAAAAAAACACTTTCTTGCTCTTCAGCACAAAACTGCAAGATTAAACGTGGCCAAAGAACTTGTAAAGAAGTCTGAAAAATACTCGGAACACATTCTTTAGCCAGATGAGACCAAGATAAATTTGTTCAGCTCAAATGGGCGTCAGGCTGTTTGGTGTGAACCAGGCCAGGACGTCCATAGTGAATGCATAGTCCTGACAGTGAAGCAAGGTGGTGCGAGTGTGATGATATGGGGCTGCACCATGGATGTCTGTGGATATACCAGAATACTGGCTGACAACTTAACCTGAAGCTCGGCAGAAGCAGAATATTCCAGCAGGATTACAATCCAAATTCACACAAGAGTTTCAAAAGAAGAAAAAAGTGCTTCAGGATAAGTAGGTCAAGTAGGTCACCTTACTTGAATCCAATAGACCACTTTTGGGGTATTTTAAAGAGAATGGTAGAGCAACACAACTCCTCCAATAAAGAGAAGCTGAAAAAAATGTCTGAAGAATGGCAGAACATCTCTCCAGAAATATGTGAAACACTGGTATCCTCCATGGCGTGGAAGATTGAGTTAAAAATAAAGATGGACATAGGAAGTATTGAAAAAAAGAAACCTTTAAATCTCAGGAAAATGAAAGGTGTACTGACTTTTGTCGCATTTACTGTACTGTTCCTACTGTGGGGCCTGTATTTTTAATATATTAAGTCTAAACCGTTTTCTTTTAATGTTATATTTGAGCAAATACCCTGCGGTCTCATTTCTGTTGCATACTTTACCAAGGCCTTCTGTAATTATTGTAAATAGAGGTTAATTTGGGATTTAGGGAGTTGGAGGAGCTCAACATCTTTCATGGGTGCCAGCATTTTGGGATCAGCTCCTCTTCAGTTCAAGCAGTATTAAATGGAGTCCTCAGCATTCAAAAAATGCAAATGTGATTGAAACCCAATTTTGATGTCTCCGTTTTTGGTTTAAGTACAATTTTAGTTTCAAAACCATATCAAAACATTTGATTATTTTCTGTTAAAGATGCACAATTACAGTAAATCATTTGGAATGCACTGACTATCCATCCATCCATCCATCCATCCATGCATCCATCCATCCATCTTCAACCGCTTACTCCTTTTCAGGGTCACAGGGGAACCTGGAGCCTATCCCAGGGAGCATTGGGCACAAGGCGGGGTACACCCTGGACAGGGTGCCAGTCCATCGCATGGAACAATCACATACACACTCACACACCCATACATACACTACGGACACTTTAGACATGCCAATCAGCCTAACATGCATGTCTTTGGACTGGGGGAGGAAACCCCCGACACACGGGGAGAACATGCAAACTCCGCACACATATGGCCCTGGCGGGACTCGAACCCCGGACCCTGGAGGTGTGAGGTGGATATGGCAACCTGCACTGACTAATGTAGACATTTTGATTTGATGAGCCATATACAACATACACTAGATTGTACACCCTGTGGACACCTGACCATCACACCCATACGTAGTTCTTCTTCAAACTGTTGCCACAAACACACAATTGTATAGGATTTCTCTGTATGCTGTAGTGTTACAATTTCCCTTCACTGGAAATAAGATGCCCAAATCTGTTCCAGTATGATGCCCTAGAACTCTGACATCACCCAAGACCTCCTTGCCTGACATCCATGCCAGGCCTTACTAATGTTCTTGTGGCTGAATGGACAAATCCCCACAGCTACACTCCAAAATCTAGTGGAAAGCCTTCCCAGATGAGTGGAGGATATTATAACAGCAAAATAGGGAATACATCTGGAATAGGAAATTCAACAAGCACATATGGTTGTAATGGGCAGGTGTCCATGAACCTTTGGCCATATAATGTACATATACAGTACATAGTAGTTACACAATGACTGGAGGAAACCATTTTATGATTTCAAAATGAAAACATTTCTCATATTATACCATAGACCATCATTTTCTAATCACTATTATTCAAGCTAGGAATTACATTAGCTCGATCAATGTATAATACCAGAACTCAGTTCCCAATAACTAAAGTTGGGGAGTTTGCACTCCACCGAGTTCATACTCCATTTTTAACCCTGACCATAAGGAAACATCACAGTATTCTCCATTTAATTAAAATTCTCAAAAAACGAGCTCCTCCAAGCAGTTTCTCATGATGTAACACATAAATCGTGGTTTTATTAAGACATCAAAAGTAGAAGGGAGAAAAACATCTCTATAATCTCACCACAGTGTAATTATATGGAGACACGTGCCTCACTGTTTTACCTCAATTGCATCGTGCACGTGCATATAAATACACATACGCATGATAAGCAGGGATAATTATACGGTCTGTGGTGTGAAATTTTATCCATTATAAAATAATGAATAAAATGACTGAGCTGTCTTTGTTGCTAAATTATACAGCTCCAATACGACAGTGGGGGCTTTGCACTCCACTGAGTTCATACTCCAGTTTAAGCGCAGATCATAATGAAACATCGTCGTACTTTTGAAATGAATTCAAATTGTCAGGGATAAACAAGTCAAGAAGACGAATAATCTGGATGAAGATTAAATTTACAAGTCTAAGGAGTTCTTAAACGCAATACCACAGCACTGTTGAATTCTCAAATCTGATTGGTCAGAAGCCGCTGTGACAGTAGTTCCATCTGCAATGTAAATCACAGGTTTATATTTGTGGAGTCATTCTAATGAATCATTTTTAAAACAATTACTCACACAGGTTGTATGGCAAACACTCCACATAATTTATGGCTTAAAACAAATCTAATTTAACAACAACAACAACAACAACAACAAACTTCTCTCACAGATATGCAGAAATGTAACTATAAATGGATAAAAAGCACTGAGCGTCATTCATCCGTGCATCTATTTTCCATGCCGCTAATCCTACACAGGGTCGAGGGAACCCGGAGCCTTGCAGGGAACTCAGGGCACAAGGCGTGGGACACCTTGGATGGGGTGCTAACTCATCACAGGGCACAATCATACTCACATTCACACACTATGGGCAATTAGCCTACAACGCCTGTCTTTGAACTGCGGAAGGAAACCGGTGTACCCGGAGGAAACCCCCAAAGCACGGGAAGAACATGCAAGCTCCGTGCACAGAATTCAAACCCCCAACGCCTGAGGTGCGACGCAAACATGCTAACCACAAAGCCACCGTGCCCCGTGAATAGCATTCATTAATAGATAAAAAAAACCCTTCAGCTTAGTGTAAGAGAAATACAACAATTACGCACTGTTATAGGAAAACGACAATCTTCTCACCACCCCATTGTGTATTATTTACTATAATGGTATATTCCAGAGTTTTTTTTTTAAATTCCTTACATAACAGCAGCTCTGACAGTAGTGATTAGTTGTTAGTGCTAGTGTGCCGGTCATTTCTATACCGCATCATCGGTAGTGCACATTTCTAGGTCTTTATAAACCAATACCGCAAATGTTTTGTCCTTTTTGTTCTACTTTGCTACTGTGATCGTTTCAGAGAATTACTCCAGCATGAAATTGTAAGTAGCATAATTTGCTAGTCGGTCTTATAACCAGAGAATGCCTCCAGCATTAAAATATAATCAAGAAGCATTAAATTACAGGCACGTATAAATGAAGTGTGCATGTGATAAAAACCCTGGTAGGATGACTTGTTCAAAATTGTCAACACTGATCAAAATACAGGGTTTAATATGAATCCGTTTGTTCTAATATGTTATCTTTTCTAAAGTAACAACTTACACAGAGACTTGTATTACAAATGCTGACCGTAATCTAAGTGGATTAAAAAACTGGTGTTACTTTGCAACAAAAATTGTATAGACGTCGCTCTGGATTATGGATAGAGTCTCCAGTATTGCACTACAGCTAATTCTTCAAAAATTCAGAAAGAACTTTTTTTTTTTTTTTTTCTGTGACAAGGCAAGCTGAAGAAAGAAAGAAAAAACATAGGCTGTAGAGTGTTTATACCTGTTCGAATGGAAGTGATAACAGGGACTAACTTGTCTCATGGACATTCCACAACATTAAATATAACTATAAATAGAAAAAAAAGTCATCAAAAAATATTAACAGTTGGTTAATTGCTGTGCTATAAGTGGACTCTTGTTGAGGTACATCACACCACCCAACTGTTGATTATTTTCCTATAACAGCCCGCCCTAGTGTGTGTTATTCCTTACTTAATACCAGCCTTGTTCATTCATATCAGTGTTTTCTTTAAAATGCATTATCAATACAGCCAGCACAGTGGTGGAGTTTCAAACACACACACACACACACACACACACACACACACAGAATTATTGTTGAGCATGTGAAGAATAAAATCATATCCTAATCACGTTTTTGTCCAGCAGGGGGCAGCTTATATTCACAAACGTGAGGAGGGAACTTATTTATTTATTTTTAATTTTTTTTCCTTTTTTTTAAAATTAGGCACTAACTCACATATGTTTGGACAGAGAAGACAGTATTACAGTGACTGTTGAGTTTAATGCCATCGCCGATGAAAGCACAGTGTGTGTGTAGGAACATGGTCTATTGAGATTCACCGAAACATAATAAGCTGGAACATCAATACTGAGAGAATTCACGAGTATTGTACTCACCTGGTGTCCTTAAAAGCTCCTCCAAGCAGTTTCTCATGATGTAACACATAAATCGTGATTTTATTAAGACGTCAAAAGTAGAAGGGAGAAAAACATCTCTACAAACTCATCACAGTGTAATTATATGGTGACACGTGCCTCACTGTTTTACCTCAATTGCATCAAATTGTCTATAAAAGGTTTCATGTTACAGACGTGCATGTGCATGTAAACACACATATGCATGATAAGCAGGGATAATTATAGAGTCTGTGGTGTGAAAGACTATAAAATAAGGGATAAAATGACTGAGCTGTGTCTGTCACTAAATTATACAGCTCCAATCAGATGTTATTTAGAGCAGGATAATGAGTAAGTAATCACACTCAATCAGTCGTGCTGCCTCGAATGGCATGTTTACCCCTACTAAAGCACTGTCTTATAAAGGTAAGCAAATGATTGAGCAATTGACTCCTCTAGAATTGATTCGTGCTGGACTTCCACTGACTGAAAAGGCTGAGTAATTTCCTGAGCACTTTACCAGTGCACTTCCCCAAACCATACCAATAAGTGCATTTGTCTGGTTTGTGTATGCCAACACGTGAGGCTTTATGGTTTGAAGTGTGGCTGCTGGGATTTGTGTCTTGGCCATGATAGTCTCTACGGATTAGGAGCTCTTTCCAGACGAGTGCTACATCTTGCTGCTGATGGCAGCTTTTATTTTTTTATTATTTTCCAAGTCATAAAAGTGTCAGTCAGGCTACCACAGCGGGGCTTTGAAGCAGGAGGCTGGTGTCATGAGATACACCAGAAAACTGCCCTAGTGGCAGGGTGTCGGGCTTCAGTGACGCCCCAAAAGCTCCATATCTGGACCCTGGACACTGGATACAGACATCACAGCCAAGAGCAAGCCAGGAACACCAAAGTATGCCCACAGAGATGGGGGTAGAATACGATATAAATCAGTTTAAGTAATACCTTACTGCATGAAAGAGAGGAGGCTTGGCCCATTCGCCCTCGATTATCTCTCATCCACAGCTCCTCGAACCCTTCACACACCCTCTGCTCTGTGTCTGACCTACAACCAAAGAGCAAAGGGACAAGGCACCGGGCTAAGGCTGAATTTAATTAGCGCCTAGACCTTCCTCTCCTCCCCAGACTTGGGAGCATGAAAGGAGGCTGGCTTCAGCCCAGATGGGAAATGTTCCAATTCATCAACTTCTTCTGTTGCTGTTCCTCCAAGCAGCTGGTGAAGCTGGAACAGGATGACCTGGGATATTTCAGCTCTCCCAATCTGACGTCGATGATCTGCTTCCCTCCTCAACCCTTTGCTCTTCAGAACAGGGCATGATTCACATATAATGCACATCATATGGCACCTTTAGCGCTCTCCTGCTGAACAGGCCCAGGCTATTCCTCTAGTCTAGCAGGCATGGCGATGTTCCTCAGACAGATCTTATAGCCCGGAGTACATCTGCAACAGGTCTGATGTGAGGAACTAATGAGAAGCAGAGACCACAGAGATTAAATCACAACCATCCAAACAGTGCTCATATTCCCAATTCAGAAAATGGTGCAGGTCTGTGACGAGACTGCTCTGCTAAATCAAAAATGTAGTAAGTTATTCAGATTTAAAAGGGCAGGTGGTAAAAAAAAAAAAAAAAAAAACCTAAATGCTTCCTTGAGAGACTTTATAGAAAACTATTAGTAGACTAACACATCGATCATAGAGCTACTTAAAGCACTTACAACATACAAGCTACATAAACCTTAAGGCTTATTCTAACAAACAAAGTTTTGGTGTCAAGCAGACATAACACCTGAATCATACATAGAACACATTCATTAGCATTGCATTACCTTTTATAAAGCAATGCTGGAAAGTGTAAGTAAGGCTTATGTCACGTGACATCTGTGACTGTGACCCAAGGGAGCAACATTGGCTGTGCTCTCTTGGTGGGAAGGATATCATTCTCCCTCTCTCTTCTATTCATCCCAGGTATGTATGCAGAAGACGTTGGATAGCTCTTTTCTCTGAGTGTGTTACACTGCCCTGTGATGCAGCATGAGCAACAGTGTGAAACATTGTGGATGGTTGGCTTCATTTCTCTTGAAGAAAGTATGTGTTAGCCTTCTCCCTCCACTCCTTGTGGGTGGTTAATTTTCAGGTGACCAAACTGCTTTATATGATAATTTTTTGTATTGTCATGCTGTTGTCTTTGGATGTTGTTTACTGCACTGATCAGCTAAGACAGTAGAGTAATAAGAAACTGGCTAATATATATAGTCTTATGTATATTCTGTTTGTATATTTTTTTTTTCCCAACCTGTATTTATTTCTCTTATTTATTTCAAAAAGCTTATATTACTCCTATAAAACCAGCCACATAAAATAAATCTTAATTTTTTTTTCAAGAATAAACAATGAATTGGTCCAGGTGTGTAATAAAAAGTCCTTTTACACATAGGAGACAAGGAGACATTTTTAGCAATTCTTATTTTTCACCCACAGCATTTTGTCCATTTAATGCCCTTTCACAGTATTAATTCTTTGACACAGTCTATTATGATTACTATAGCAAGTGGTTTTATTTTTCAGTACATCTATATAGGTTATACCACCTCCATATCAGATTGAGCACATCAATAAAAATACAACATTTATACAATTTTTTTATATCCAGGCTTTGTAGAGTTAAATTGATGAAGCAAAGCTTTGTTGTCGTTATGTAACGCATTGTCATATAAAGTCATTTTATTACATGATGCTGCCAGCAGCAAAATTCGTAAACAGTTAGTTTTAACACTTTCATTTTTATCACGTGCAATACTCTCAAGGTGACAGAAACTTAGCTAAGGTTGCACTCCAATTACAAACCCAATATCCTGGTGTGTTTTGTATTCATGACTTAAAAGCTTAGGGGCAAATTCTGCACACAAAAAAATATACCTCATCATTCTACTGCCAAAAGAACAGAAAAGACACGAAAATAAGAGTGGATGCTGGCCTGCATGTGAGCGGTACTTCGCTGAATTGTCTGCAGCACTTCAGAGTGTGTAGCTGTTGACCTCTCATCATTCTAAATTGAAGGGTTATCTGAGACCAGAATTCAGAGATCCAGCTTTCGTTTCATGCCTTCATTAATTCTGAATGCTTTGGGAGGGAAGAGGATTTTAGTGGTAGTGGTGGCCGTCGGTGGATGACAAGTCTTTCTATATATGCCTACTTAGCTTGATTGGTTTGTAATGAAGCTGGTGTGTACTATGGTTTTCTCACTTTGATCAAAATGGAGGTAGGAAGGGACAAATACAGGGTGTCTCAAAAGTCTCCATACACATGGGAAATGAACACTTTTTAGCAAAAAGGTCTTTCAAAAATGTTCATGCTTAATTTTACATTTTTTTTTTTTCAAATAGGCTTTGAGAATGCCTTTGACAAAAGAAAAACGTATTGAAATCGTTCTCATGGCTGAATCGGGAAGCTGTCACAAGGTTGCAATGGACTTTAACAAGACACATGGCAAGCACATAATACTGATTACAGAAAGTGTTCCAGACCTACTGAGTAGTGGACGTCCACAAACATCTACTGATGAAGCCACAACTGATGTGGTGCTGGCGTACATAGTCCCTATGTATTGGGACACCCTGTACATGTCTTTAGTAATTCCTGGTTAGGGTTGGAGCCTATCCCAGAAATACTGAGCATGAGGTGGGAATACACCATGGACCAGATGGCAGTCCACCACAGACCACCATATGGACACAAATATTCCAACTTTGGTGCATTTTTCTGAAGCCAAATCCACCAACTGGCATGTTTTTGGATGGTGTGAGGAAACTGAAGAACCCAGAGGCAACCCAAAGAAACAAAACAAAGTTCACTCTGGATCTATGAAGCGTCAACGCTACCCCAGTGCACCACCATGCTGCCTTTTAATTAGAAAAAAAAGTCTGAGACTGAAATCTGAACAAATGATGAAAAAGCATTCCAGTGAATTTAGCTGACAGCACAATATAGTATATATTAATGAGGGTTTGTCCAACTAATAACTGGCGGTCCATAATGATAATGACTATCATTTTAGCAAATCACTGAAATTGCATTTAAGCATGATCAGCTCTAACTTCAATTAGCACCAGGGGTCATTTATTCCATTTACTGGGATTAAGTTTTATCTACATCATCACCACCTGTGAATGGAAATGCTAAAGTTCGCAGATTATCCAAAGGGACAGAATCTCCCCGAGGTACGCCTCACCTTTCGTGAAGTTGTGAAAGTCTATGGTGATTGTGCCCTGAAGTGATTAGATGTCAGTCTTGTAGTTAGCCGCTCTGAAAGGTCGAAACTGTCATTAGGCAGGTCCAGGAGTCGACAGGCACGCAATGAGCTATTGATTTTGCTGAACTCCACAGTTGGGGGGTTTAAACCTAATGAATGAAGAAGAATGTCAAAATGCTGATCAGATCATATCAGATCAGATCAGATCACAGGCTGAGCTGCTTTAGCAGTTGGTGTGTGAATTGAATACAACAGGAATGGAGATTTTAGGATTTCGGAGACTGGATTTCCAAAGATAGTCTGTGTGATGTATATAGATTTAGCTGCTGAAGTGGAGAATGTGGTTAGTGTTATAGCCAACATTTGAGGACAGCTGAGACAACATGAGTGAAAAGTAGAATCTTAGCAAAACTTCAGAATTTCATAGTATTTGGTACCTTTTGCTTTAATAACAGTGTGCACTCGAGCTAGCATGGACCCCACAAGTTTGCATAAAATCCGATGATCCACGATAGATTGGAGTATTGTTTGAAATTTGATCTTTTGCACAAAGGAGTAAACATGTCAATATATAATATAATAATATAACACAGTGCAGAATATTGAATATGGAATTTTTAAGATATTGAACAATTCTTGTTCAAAATTCATCAAATTTCTGCAAATATTCTGTTTATTTCCAGTTTTAAATTCCCCAAGTTTTGAATTTTTGACCTCGCTGTATGTAACGATCTACGAATCAGCAATACGTGCTCATGCATGTTTGGGTGTCTGGGGTAAGACTTTACCAAAACCGATATCATCATGTCATAAACATCTCATGAATGCAGCAATCTAGTGATATAAGAGTGTCTAACTACTATAAGTCACTGTCATTTCGTTGTCATAATGCTTTTTTCAGGCATTATAACAATACCTGTCATAACAACTATCATAAAATATGGAATAAAATGTAAGATAACTCGGGCACATTAAGAACAAATGAGCAGGTGATGTATACAGTCATAATACCTACAGTATCTCACAAAAGTGAGTACACCCCTCACATTGTTGTAAATAATAGATTATATCTTTTCATGTGACAACACTGAAGAAATGACACTATGCTACAATGTAAAGTAGTGAGTGTACAGCTTGTGTAACAGTGTCAATTTACTGTCCTCTCAAAATAACTCAACACACAGCCATTAATGTCTAAACCGCTGGCAACAAAAGTGAGTACACCCCTAAGTGAAAATGTCCAAATTGGGCCCAAAGTGTCAATATTTTGTGTGGCCACCATTATTTTCCAGCACTGCCTTAACCCTCTTGGGTATGGAGTTCACCAGAGCTTCACAGGTTGCCACTGGAGTCCTCTTCCACTCCTCCATGATGACATCACGGAGCGGAGGTGGATGTTAGAGACCTTGTGCTCCTCAGTTGTATGTGTTTGAATATACTCTTAAACAGAGATTTGGACACTAATATACAGTATATTTCTCTTGGTCTTATAGACATTTGATAAGGACTTTGTTGAAATTTGACTGTAAAATATAATGTAAAAGTAAACAGTGACATTAATGCACATGGATATATTTATTTCCGAATCAAAAGATGCACAACACTGGCCACTTTAATAGGAACACCAGTAACTCATTTCTCATTCATGCAATTATCTAATCAGCCATACTTCTCTGTATTTTATCTGCAGAACATCACTGGATGTTTAAAATCTAGAGACTGTTATGTGTGAAAATCAGCACTTTCTGAAATAGTCTGGCACAACCATCACTGAGATCACATTTTCCTCATTCTGGTGTTTAAAGTGAACCTTAAGTGATGCTCTTAGCCTGCATGATTTTATTATGCATTGTGCTGCTGCCAAATGATTGGCTGATTGTATTAAAGTGGTCAGGGAGTGTATTTTAATAAGTATGCCCCCCCCCCTCCTTAAAACAAGTGCTTTTTACCTAAAAATTAATTGTTTCCCCAAAACAAGTAGCGCTCAATAGCACTTAGGAAAAGTAATTAGAAAGAAGCTCAACCTACTTGGAAACTTTAAATAAGCTTGAACAAACACTTTACCTTGGTCTGGGTTTTATTAGTTAATTAATCCATGTTCATTGAATAGAATGAAAAGCAGAAATATTCAGGGTTGTTTTTTTTTTTTTTTAAAGATATTTACATATTCCATATTCAGATATTTTTTTTTATGGCTACATGATGTCTATGTTGATTTTAAGGTATTGCCTGAATGGCAACTCCACATGCTGTATAGCCAGTGATGTGCTGAGTAACGTTGACTTATACTTTGCAATTTGTCGGGGGGAAATAATACAGCTGAATTAAAAAGATATAACGCTCAAGGTGCAAAATTGGTGCTAATAAAATGCTGTCATTTCTATTATACTCCCAAGCAATTCGTTTCATCTCTCCTTCCAGAAATCTCTGCTATTTCCTCTGCCAGAGCTCGTGTCAGGAGTACGTGTTAGAGCCCCATCATTACTGAGCATTTTCAAAAGCAGAACTCCTGATCAAATGTGCTGATGCATTTTAAAAGCTTGCTTAAATCACAGTCCATAGGCAATCCATCACAAATCTCAACTCTCGATCCACGGAACTAAAAAAGCCTCCTGTGCTTTTCGGCTAGACCAAATCTGTCATTTTAATGCCTGAGCAGAGCCCACAGGCCTCCAGCTGAACCTTATGGGCTATTGATTTTCCAGCAAGATTTTGCCAACTAATAAGCGATCATGTCTTTCAGTATAGAAGCCTGAAAAGTGAAGGCTGAATCAACAGAGTGCTGTTGGATAGAAAACGAGAGTGATGCTTAGACAACATGCACATTTCTCCTAGAGCTAGTGGCACATGGAAGAGCTGACACAATGCCATTTCTTACCATGCAACAGAACTCAATCAAGGAATGCATTTAGAAAAAATAATAAATTGCATTCATGAAATACAATGCTGTATAACCTGTAGGGTTTTTCATGTCGCAAGTATGAGACCCAGGACAGCAGGAGTTGCCAGGAGCAGCTCCTATTCAGGAACATTTAGAAGGAACAAAAGCATCTTTCAAAAATCTTTTCCATCATCAACAACAATTGAAGACAGAAACTCTCTGTAATATTTCAGTACAGGGGGATTAAGCTATTTCATATCACCATAGCAACGTTGAATTCTTGAATCTGACTGGCTATAAACTGTTGATCACTTTTATATAACAGGGCAAGGCATATCACAGGTTTAGATTAATTCTTAGGAAAGGAAACCTTTATTTAGTATTTATAGAAGGAGTCATTAGAAGGAGTCCTCAGTGTCAGCACCTCTGATTGTCTGAAAGTCAGAGGTAAAGCTAGAACTACATTTTCTGGACATTCTCAAGGACAAAGGACTTTCTTGTTATTCAACAACATTAATGTTATAACTAATGTTATACTATAAATGGATAAACATTTGATGAAAAAAAAAATTATGATTGGCAAATTGTTATGGTATATTAGATACATTAAAAACACATGAGTATTTCTAAAATTATAAAGACATTAACATTTTACATTAAGGGTTAAATCAATTTTCAGAAAAAATTACAATATTATAATATTATTTATACTATATAAAATATTATACAGTTTAGAAATAAACGGTAATAAATGAAACAATGTCATTGTTTAGTTTGATGACCCTTTGCTTAAAAAAAAAAAAGTCTAGTCCCAGGTACACGTTCTTCAGTTTTATAAAGAAATGAGCTGTAAGTTTTATTGAGCATCTTACCAAAAACCATGAATGCCAACATGCACTGTGACATACTGAAGCAGAGCATGAGCAGTATGCAGTATTCCAGCATGATAACCACCCCAACACACCTCCAATGTCATAGACAGGCCAAGCATGTCTCCAGACCTAAACCCTATTGAGCATCTGTGGAGCATCCGCAAATGAAAGGTGATGGAGCACATGGTCTCTAACAGTGCTGTGCTGGAAAATAATGGTGGCCACACAAAATATTGGCACTTTGGGCCCGATTTGGACATTTTCACTTAGGGGTGTACTCACTTAATGTCTGTGTGTGGAGTTATTTTGAGGGGACAGTAAATTTACACTGTTACACAAGCTGTACACTCACTACTTTACATTGTAGCAAAGTGTCATTTCTTCAGTGTTGTCTCATGAAAAATGATCATCACATATTTTACACAAATGTGAGGGGTGTACTCACTTTTGAGAGATACTGTATATATAATTAATATTTTAATAATTATGTATTAATAATTCATA
>JAFFST010046463.1:141286-154314 GCA_022414735.1 Noturus placidus | reverse complement strand
ACTTAGGGTTCAGTGTCTTGCCCAAGGACACTTCGGCATGGGATCACCCGGGCCGGGATTCGAACCACCAACCCTACGATTAGTGGACAACCCTCTCTACAGACTGAGCCACAGACGCCCTGAATAATGCTCTAGAAGTGTTATTAATCTGATATTATTGATGTAGTTTAAGAGGCATTTCTCCTCTTATTTATTTTGCTACAGTTTGTAAAAGCTTCGGATATAAGTGGAAGCATCAATAATGTAATCACATTTTTTTTTTGCATGTGTGTTTATTTCAGAAAATTTAATTTAAGATCGACATGTGGCATGGGCAATGAGGATGTGCTAAAACATAATCAGTACTTTTTCTTACAGTTGGAAAAGAATGAAGGCATTAGTGAAGGTGCAACAAGAGCTGAAGCTGCCCCAACACAAGCTGAAAACGGCATGTTTCCCCAAGATGGGGATCAATGCAAATGATTATTGCAAGAGTCCTTGAGCAAAACAAAGCCATCACACAGGTCCTCGCTGATGATAAAAAAAAAAAAAAAACAAAAAAAAAAAACAAACAAAAAAACAATCAAGGCACCTTGTTTCATCTTGGGATGACCTGGATGTCTTAGAGGCTGTCAACAAAGCTCTCCTCCCATTGATGGAGTTCACAGATGCCCTGTCATGAGAAGAGTATGTGACCATTTCATTTGTGAAGCCTATCCTACACATCCTCAATTGACAAGTGCTGGTTGAGGAGGAAGATGACACTGAGCTGTCCAAAATAATCAAAACCAACAATCTTGAGTACCTTAAGGGGAAGAACTCATCCCCCATCACAGAAGACTTACAGGACTCAGACAGTTTTGTTGATCCCAGATTTAAAACAACATACATTTCTGCGCACCATGTCCCCACCATTCAGGAGAAAGTACAGAGCCCTCTACAACTTCATCAGAAGCAAAGAAGCCAAAGAGAACATTGGGAAGTTTTTTTTTTCATCCCCGGGAACTCAGGGCACAAGTTGGGGGACACCCTGGATGGGCTGCCAACTCATCATAGCCCACAATCACACATATTTACACACTATAGACAATTTGGAAATTCCAATCAGCCTACAATGCATGTCTTTGGACGGAAAGTGGAAAACAGAGTGCCTGAGGGAAACCCCCGAATCACGGGGAGAACATGCAAGCTCCACGCATACAGAACAGATGTGGGATTTGAACCACCAACACCGGATGGGCGAGGCAAACGTGCTAACCACTGACCTTGATTCTAGCATTCCATAAGCGGGAACTAAAATATGCAAAAATCATGCATTTTATTTTTGGAAATTTAGAATAATTTAATTGGGAAATCTTCAGGGGGCAAACAACAAAACACTAACACTTTCCTCCACACAAACTCCATTTTCTAGAATCCTCAGCCAAACACTGAACTCCAAACTCACCTAATTACAATTCCCCAGACTTCTAATTACAACCAAATAAATAATCCAGACTGTCACTGAATCTTTGCTAAGTGTCTCGGCCAACATTTCACTTGTGATGTCACTGAGCTTTTTGTTTGTATAGACACGTTCCCAGTATTGACCTCGTCTGTTTTGTTTATTGAGTTCTGCCTAGGCTAGCCTAGTTAACTCTGTCTGTGAATTGCTTGATACTTTGTCTGTATGTTGACCTTGATTTTGGTTTGGATTTTTCATTCAATAAAACCCTGCACTTGCATCCAAACCCTGCCTGTGTGTAATTAGCATATATTGACTAAAAACTCATGGGCGTAACCACGCACTCTTTGGAGGGACGTGACCCCCCCCCAATGTTGAGGAAATACCAATCTGTCCGCCCCAATATACAGGAGGAAATATTTTCTATATGTTCCGTATTAAATTTCCCTGCCAACGGATCTGTCTTTTCTTCATCTATTCTATTTATTTTATTTATCTATTTATTTATGTCTATTCTTTTTTAATATATTCACGTTTGTTAAGGAAAATCGGTGTACAACAACCACCCCCCCCCCAATTGTACACTTGGTTTCGCCCATACTCAACGCAAGTTCGGTGATGTATTGTAGCAGCTCAATCAGTGATGTATTTAGATGATGTATCGCACACCATGCTGTGGAAGCTTCTATCAGTCAGAAACCACGTGAATTCAAACATTAACTGTCATCCTAAAACTATGTTCTAAATATGCAAATTTTCAGTATCAAATTTTGGAAGTTTGGCTGCACGGGGGGAGGGGTTAACGCTTGGACCCCCCCAATGTCCATAACATGGTTACACCCTTGTAAAAATGGTTTGGTTTTAGCTGCCTAAAATTGCTATTGTTTACAGCAATTCAATCTAGACTAATTCTATCAGTAACCAATTGACTAAAAGTGAACTAAAAGTATTGTTTTTTTGTCAAATCTAATGTTTAGTTCAAGAAAGTAGGACACAATTCATGGATTTGAGTTGTATTAACTAATGAAAAACACCAAAAATCATACTCAACTAAAAGTTTTAGTACCGATAAAAGTATGCAACTCAAAATAAGGTAAATACAAAATTATAAACTGAAGAACAAGCGAGAATATAAACATGGAAACCAGACTATGGACACAAGGCTCCGATTCAAAGCCTGATAGGATTTTGCAACATTTTACCAACACAACAAGCAAATAAATCAAGTACTAATAATAATAATAATAATAATAATAATAATAATAATAATAATAATAATAAAAATATCTACACACAATTAGGTACTATGCCAATGACAAGATGCGGCAGAGACAGGACCAAAACAGAAACATGAACACCTGGCAGTTGTTGCCACAGGAACTGAAACACCAAGAGAGAATCAGTGACAGCAAAGCTAAAACCTGCCCCAAATTTTGCTCAAATTGACTGTAAGCCACTTGGAGAGAACTTGGGCAAATGCTACATTAACTTGGTAGAATTCTAAAAAAAAAAACAACTGCTCACCTTCAGGCTGGCATACGATAAGGATCAGGAGCCCTGTTGGCTAACAGCAGGAGAACCGCAAAGCTTAGACAAAGCCGGGATTTGATCTTACAGGACTTAATGATCCAAACACTAACCATGCTTTCACATCCCAGCACTTCCACAAAGACAGTCGTGCAGTGGCCTCAGCAGCGTCTTACTAAAGCCTGCTATGAGAGGGGGAAAAATAGATCCACATCCAAATTCTTTATACCTGAATCTGGATTTGACAGACCTGTGATGCTGATTCCATGCCTTTCTCAGACTTTTAATGACTGGCCAATTAAATCTCAGTCTTACAGACAAAGCTAGCTATCAATTTCCTGATACCATATGAAGTAAAGATACTCCTATAAGACATCCAGCCACCTTGAAACAGATCAAAGTCACTCAAGCTAGAAGGTGACATAGCTTCATGCCTCAGTCTTTCTGCAGAGCCACAGACTCCTGATCCTATGCATGAGAGGGTTTTAATTAGAGCAGTGCTCATTATACCATTATACTGAGTTCTGGGTGAATAAGCACACTGTAAACATATGTACTGTATGCCTACATAATGAATCTTCTCCTTGTTCCTTGGCTGGCCTGTCAACTAATGGCTATTGAGGATCGATCACAGTTACTGATCTTGGGTCTGTGGATTAGGCTGCCCGTTGTGAACCTTGGGACTGGATGACTTGTACATGTCCTAACGATGACTTGCGGGTGTCTCTATGGACAGCACTAGCTGAAACTCCAATATAAAGACCTCATCGACTTGTCCTCACAGCTCTAAAGCGTGTTTATTCTACACGACATGCAGCAGGAACAATGCAGTGATTTGATGTACTTGCTAACTATGTTTGAAAAGAAATGAAATTATGTAATCTGTCTTAGATAGAAGGAGAACACGGCAAAAAAAAAAAAAAAGTATTGTGAAGTCAGTTTTGTTGACGCGATCAGCCAGACATCAAAAGCGGCCTATTAACGTATTGAAACAGCCCATAATTTGGCAATAAGGCATTGCCTCTAGGGGAGATGGCAAGGGCAAGTCGATAAGCTTGCAGTAATTGGAAAACAGTATTGGAATGCAGGGTAAGTCTGTGATATCCATTGCTTTGGATTTCAGACATGATTTCTGAAAGCACAGAATGTGGGAGTCAGAGAAATGTTACATAGTTTTATAATTAATTACTGCATCATCCATTACATTACATTACATTTATACATTTAGCAGACGCTTTTATCCAAAGCGACTTACAAATGAGACACACACACACCAATGGTAGCAGAGCTGCATGCAAGGTGCTAGCTTGCCATCGGGGGCAACTTAGGGTTCAGTGTTTTGCCCAAGGACACTTCGGCATGGGATCACCCGGGCCGGGATTCGAACCACCAACCCTACGATTAGTGGATTAGTGGACAACCCGCTCTACCGACTGAGCCACAGCCGCCCGGCCATCATCCATCAACGAGGACCACTTTATTAACATATTCTGCTTTGTAAACTATCAACTGATTTTCAACCTTTTGTGAACATACTTTATCTTCAGTTATAAAATGTCAGTTATAAACTATCTTTGTCAGGGTCAAGGTAAATCAGAAATCTATCCTGGGAACCCTGTTTGGGAATACAACATGGAGTCTAACACTGGGTGGGAAAACACCCAGGAGCCTATCATAGGAAAACAGGATGGGAATACAGCTTGCAGCCTATCCTGGTAAAACTTTTTGGGAAGCTATCCTAGGAACCCTGGTTCAAACAACACCCTGGAGCCTATCTCCCTAACACTAGGTGGGAATACACCGTGGAGTCTGTCCCACAAACACTAGGTGGAAATACACCATGGAGTCTGTCCCACAAACACTGAGTGGGAATACACTGTGGAGTCTATCCCATAAAACACAGGATGGATATACGCCCTGAAGTCTATCCCACTAACACTGGGTGGGAATACACCCTGAAACCTATCCTTGCCACCAGTCCATCGCAGGACAGTATGTGCAGACACACTCACACCTAGGGGTGTAGCCAATCCACCACCAGCAAGTTTGGGAGACAGGAAGAAACTAGAGAACCTGGAGGAAAGCCATGTGGACTTGCAGAGAACATGTGAAACTCACAGCCAGCAACCTGAGGTCAGCATCAAACTGGGAACCCTGAAGCTGTGAGCCATTAATGGTACCCGCTGCCTACCATTGTGCCACCCCACATCAAGAAATTTCAGCAAAATAACAATTACACTAGATTTCAAACGTGATAGCACTAAGAACAAGTTGACAGTCTTGACCGTATAGATTATGTATTAAAAATCATCAGGTGTTGATATGTGATATGAAAAATGACTTGAAAGGCTAAATCATGGTCACCTGACCTATTGCTATCTTTATATTGAGCTATTCAAATAAAGTGTTAATGTACATTCCATGTGAGTAAAACACAATACCTCTAGGATTTGGGATAAAGTAGATCTGACAGAAGACTTTGGTACATACCACATCATGGACAGCAGGACACACGCCAGGAGGATATGGGATGAGCAGAGGAGGACACTGCATCCTCCTGTAGCACCACCCACTCTGGGCCTAGGTGAGGGTGGGGCAGCAGATGGAGTGGTCTCTACAGAGAGATCACAATTCCATAATTATTATTACTAGAACAATTATAAGCAACAATTGCATGCAGCAGTTTTTTTGGGAAGGTCAACTCAGATAAGCTTTTCTAGCTGTGACGGAATACCAATATAAAATGACAGTAATAATAAAGGTTATTTTAATAGACTGCTCCTCTGTGTGACAGAATTGACTAAACATGGCCTCGCACGACTGCTGTGATAATCCTAGAATGTAGCCAGTTACAAGGAAGCAGAATATCTATTTTTAGTAACGTCTTAATGAAAAAAAAATATATAATAAACAGTATTCATTATGAAGACACAACATACCTATATAAACGGGGGGAAAAAAACCCCAACAACAACAACAGTGAAATTATGCCTCTCTACCCATATAGTGGTTTTCATACCATGCTGCATGGTCGGAAAACTGATTCATTTCATACACAAGCAAAAATTATTAATTTCATATACAAGCACTGCATACTTGTATTATTTATATATTATTTATATCACATTAGAGTCCCGCCAGGGCCATGTGTGTGCGGAGATTGCATGTTCTCCCCGTGTGTCGGGGGTTTCGTCCGGGTACTCCGGTTTCCTCCCCCAGTCCAAAGACATGCATGGTAGGCTGATTGGCGTGTCTAAAGTGTCCGTAGTGTGTGAATGGGTGTGTGAGTGTGTGTACCCAGCCGTGTGACTGGCAGCAGCTACACGCCGGTCCCAAGCCCGGATAAATGGGGAGGGGTGGGGAAAGCAATGGCAAACTACCCCACTACTTCTGCCGACATGCTTTGTGGTTTGCGTTGATGTCATACGTGGGCCATAAAGTGACCGACGGTCGGTCTCGACTAATCGGTGATAGATAGATAGATAGATTATTTTAATAAAAGCAGCTCTGACAATAGCTCCAGCTGTCAGGTTGATAATAATACACTTTTAATACAATATTGTTTTGATAGTAAAAAGAAATTTATGAACAACACTCCACAAAACCTTTTTTTTCCATTATAATTGTTGATATAGTAAAGTTTTCTATAAGAAGATGTTGAATTAATGTTTATGGAAGGAGTGTCCAGTGTCACTGCTTTGTAACAGTTACATGTAAATCTGTAGTAAATTTTAAGGAATGCTTTGTGGCTTCTTAGTAACATGGCTAGTTGAATTGTTTTTGTCTTATTCGCTTTACGATAGACAGGAACGAAGACAGGTATTAACAGGAACTAACTTGTTCATGGATGTTCCACAACATTCGACATAACTATAAAAGTATCCATCCATCCATCCATCCATCCATCCATCCATCCATCCATCCATCCTCGACCGCTTACTCCTTTATCAGGGTCACAGGGAACCTGGAGCAAGGGCGTAACCATGTTATGGACATTGGGGGGTCCAAGTGCTAACCCCCCCCCCCTCGCGCAGCCAAACTTCCAAAATTTGATACTGAAATTTTGTATGTGTAGAACATAGGTTACAGTTACTGTTTGAATTCACATGGTTTCTGAGTGATAGAAGCTTCCACAGCATGGGGAAACTGCTAAAATACATCACCAAACTTGCGTTGAGTCTGGGCGAAACCAAAAGTACAATTGGAGTTGGGGGGGGGGGCATATTTTCCGTAACAAACGTGAATATATTAAAAAATAATATAAATAAATAAATAGATAAATAAAATAAATGGAATAGATGAAGAAAAGACAGATCCGTTGGCAGGGAAATTTAATACGGAACATATAGAAAATATTTTCTCCTGTAAATTGAGGGGGACAGATTGGTATTTCCTCAACATTGGGGGGGTCACGACCCCCCCAAAGAGTGCGTGGTTATGCCCATGACCTGGAGCCTATCCCAGGAATCATCGGGCACAAGGCGGGGTACACCCTGGACAGGGTGCCAGTCCATCGCAGGGCACAATCACATACACACTCACACATTCATACACTACGGACACTTTAGACACGCCAATCAGCCTACCATGCACGTCTTTGGACTGGGGGAGGAAACCGGAGTACCCGGAGGAAACCCCCGACGCACGAGGAGAACATGCAAACTCCGCACACACACAGCCCCAGCGGGACTCGAGCCCTGAACCCTGGAGGTATGAGGCGAACGTGCTAACCACTAAGCCACCGTGCGCCCCGCACTATAAAAGTATAAAAATGTATAATTATTTGATTAAAGAAAATATAATTGTTGGCAAATTGCTGTAGTATAAGGGGAATATTCCGTACTTAATACTGTTTGCTTGTTGTGTTATTTTCATGGTGTACATGAACAACATAACACTTCCTCATGATCAAATACAAATGCCTCATAGCAACAAGGTCACTAATACTAAATAAATGAGTGCAATAAGGAACATTATACTGCATAAAGCAAATTAAAACCAGGATATGGAGAAACCCAAAACAAAACAAAAAACAAAACAAAGCAAAATAATGGCACTTTGAGAGGATAGCCTCTGACAGCGATTTATAAAAAAATGGACAGCTCTGCAGACTTTCTAAGTGTCTCCCAGTTCTCAACTATAGCTTGTATGAAATACTCTGGCTTTCCAAAGTGGAAGAAATTCAATACTGTCTGCCGAAGAGGAGTACCCACATATTACCTCTAATAACAGTGATCGAGTTGTCAATGCTATTATTTTTAACTGTGTTGAACAGAGTCGCAGTGTTTGCTGTGTCTTATCTTATCTGCTAGATGAGACTGAAGCCATCAACTTTACTATGAAAAACCAGCATTTCTTTAATCACTGCATCAGTTTTATGATGTGCAGAACCATCAGCTCTCTGTAGTTATGAAGGTGCATTTTTATGGAGTTTTGACAGACATGCTGGTAGGCCGACTCTGTCACACACAGACATATCCAGTTAAAACCAATCTATGAGTCGGACTACAAAATTGAGACACTACATACAGAATACTGGACGCTTTTAGCACGCGAGTGTCAATTCAACACCTTCCTCAGTGACATGCTATAAAAATAGCACAAACAGCATTTCTCGGTGAGTTATGAGTCTGACACTGTCAGAACATAGGGTAACATCCATCCATCCATCCATCATCAACCGCTTACTCCTTTTCAGGGTCACGGGGAGCCTGGAGCCTATCCCAGGAGGCATCGGGCACAAGGCGGGGTACACCCTGGACAGGGTGCCAGTCCATCGCAGGGCACAATCCCATACACACTCACATCCATTCATACACTACGGACACTTTAGACACGCCAATCAGCCTACCATACATGTCTTTGGACTGGGGGAGGAAACCGGAGTACCCGGAGGAAACCCCCGACACACGGGGAGAACATGCAAACTCCGCACACACATGGCCCCGGCGGGGCTCGAACATAGGGTAACATTTTATACTAAAAGTACATGAATAATCACGCTCTAATGCTTGAATTAATACTTACTTAATTATGAACCGATGATGAGTTAAGGCATGTACTAATCAATAAGCTTTCTATGTTTGTGTACACCGCTGCATATAGCAAATTATATATACAATTTGAAATCATGCACATTTAATTCATATTCTATTGTATAGAACATGTGAGATTTAGTTTACCCCTACATCAATGTAACTAATATATTAACTAACAAACATGTACTAACATATACTTAAGGTGGACGTTATTCATGCAGGATAGTACATGCCTTAATTCATGGTTAGTTCAAATTTACGTAAGTATTAATTCAGGTATTAGTGCATGATTATTCATGTACTTTTACTGTAAAGTGTAACTGAACATAGCTCGGTAACACACATGGTCTGGCTTGGAGTATTACACACCCAGAAACAATACACTATTCAAGTTTCAGGGAAAAAAAAAAAAAAAAAAAAAAAGTTCTGTAACTGTAACTATATTGTCAATGGTGTGGTATCATCAAGGGTGCATGTTTTTTAGGGTGGCTGTGGCTCAGTCGGTACAGCGGGTTGTCCATTAATCCACTAATCGTAGGGTTGGCGGTTCAAATCTCGGCCCGGGTGATCCCATGCCGAAGTGTCCTTGGGCAAGACACTAAACCCTAAGTTGCCCCCGATGGCAAGCTAGCACCTTGCATGGCAGCTCTGCTACCATTGGTGTGTGAGTGTGTCTTATTTGTAAAATATTTATTTGTAAAAATGATATTTCTGTAAAGCTGCTTTGAGACAATGTCCATTGTAAAAAAAAAACACTATACAAATTGATTAATTAATTTAATTTTAATTTTCAAAGGGGAACATTGCACTTAGCCCAATGTCAAGCATACCAGACAAAAAAAAAAAAAAAATCAGTTTGGCAGACCGATTACATTAAATTCCTCTTATATGTGTTAATTTATCGGTATTAATCTGAACTTTACATTGCATATTAGCATATTGGCATATTTTGTCAGTATCTGAATTTATGCCCATGAGTTTATTGCTCTATTTTTCCCCCTAATTGAATAACCGGGATATCTTTCTAGATATTTCAATTCAATTCCCGACCAGAAGGCAATTTTAATTTAAAACAAATATGCTAATCCATTTGGTGGGCTGGATTAAAGGGATTACAACTGTTTTAATGCTGCTGCTTTAAAGGTACTCTACAAACACCTTTACAACTAAACATTAACTTACTAAAGATACAAAAAAAAAAAAAAAAAAAAAAAAAAAAAAACATTGTACATTTGTTTGTGGCACCCTACTTACAAGGAAGGGTGTAGGTTTGATTGATGCTAATTCTTTTTTTATACATATATTTTTTTAAATTAAAGTCTACAGATTATTTTTTTTATATCTCTTACATCTTCTTCTGGTCTACCAGACACACATTTTTATGACATCTCATTATCAAATTGCTATAAAGGTACTATGTTAAATCTTCAGCTACACCTAGTTAATTCTCCAGTGCAACCCTTAATGAGAATACGTTTGCCACTCTTAGAGATGTGAACATACTGTATTTTTGATGTGTACTGGCCCTGTGTTCCAGCAGGAGGCAGGCTGACATTGCAGTGCTGTGTCGATTAGAAAAAGTTGGATGGCACAGCATGGTCTCATGATAGGAGCAATTTGAATTAGTAACAATTTCCACAAATCTAATTTAGCGGGTAAGGTTTGTTGTTACTTTTCTTCAGATCATTCTTGCGCCTTTGATGAAAAAATGAGCCAAGTGGTAATACACTGCACAGTGGGAACACTGATGAGGCTTACCTATGGGCAAGTCTGCCTCTGTGGTGGAGGTGATGGGTTTGGGTTCTTCTGTCCAGGGCGTTGCGTGCACAGCTACGCTCCAGTCACTCCAAGTGCCGATCTCCATGTCTTTAGCAGCTAGTTGGATGATGTACTCCTTCCCCACGTAAGCGTCTGTTATGGTGTGGGAGGTGCTGTCTGAGAGCTCCACCTGTTAATCAAGAGTCACACAGTCAGAGATCACAAAAAAGTGAGGAACACAATTTGAGATTAGATCATCAGTGTATGAAATCATCTACTGCCATGATGTGACTTGCCTTATTTTAACATGGCTGACAAATTCAATGTGGCATGTTTTAATTTTACAAACCATATCTCAAATGGTGTACCGTACACCGCGAACTACCAGAAGCTCTCAAAAAGGGCTCTGTGACGCATAGCCAGGGGCCCTGTGATGACTTTATATTATTGCAGTAATGGAAATCTTAATTCAAATCTATTTTCATTTATTATTATGCTCCTATAGTATTTAGCCTGTTTGAGTGGTCAGTTGAGATGAATGGGTTTAATCCAAACATCATTAAAAAAATAATGTCAGCTTAGACGTAAAGTCTTCTATCAATGGAAAGTTCAGGATTAAACAAAGCTCTAGGGCACCAATAAAAAAAGCCATGTACAGATTTTCATTTAAAATAATGAGCCTACTATTTGAATAGTTTGATTATGTTCATAAAATAAATTTGTCCTGAAGGGGCTTGTGAATTATTATTTTTTTCCACAGTTAAAGGTGGTGTGGTTGGAAAATATTTGAGAACCCCTGCTGTATACTAATCTAGACTAATCTTGTACTTGAATATGTAGCACCTGATTTTTGAGAAACTGTAATAGGACAAATCAGAATATGACAAGTCACTGTGCAGTACCTTATGTAATCAAACCATTCAGAATGGAGCAATTTTAAAACCAAAATATTCTTTGCTCCTCATTTGCATGCAAAATGTTCTCACTCTGTGCAATTTTTCACTGTGTGTGTGTGTGACATATAACTACAGTACTGTCTGACAGCTCTACATCTTTTGACATCTACAGCAGGCGCTGACTGTTGATTTGTCTGCTTTTTGGTTTTAGTACATCATCCAGTTATTATTAGTGCACTTCAAGGTTGTAACCATGGTATGGACATTGGGCGGGTCCAACGAACTCGGTGGGAGGATATGCAAGTGAATGTAACCTTAATGTTCAAAAACTGGAACTGACGTCAGCCTAGCCTACTTCATGGGTGTACAAATATCAACAGTTCATTGACATTATTAAGAACAAACCAAGCCATGGTATGATGCCTTCTATACTAAGATAAGGTTACCTACTATTTAGGTATCTAGGTACTTACTGTCGGAAAAAAAGCTCGTATGTTCTGCTGCACTTTTCTACACTTGGCTGCTGTCTCCATTTCTTACAGAGTATATTTCTTACATTTCTTACAAATATATCAACAAACGTGCATTGAGTATGGGCGCAACCGAGTGTACAATTGGAGGGAGGGCACACGCCTATTTTCCTTAACAAACGGAAATATATTAAAAAAGAATAGACATAAATAAATAGAATAGATGAAGGAAAGACAGATCCTTGGACAGGGTTCATAAAAGGGGGACATATATAAGATTGTTATAAGATTGTATAAGATACTGTGTCTGTGTTTTTTATTGGATCATCACATCCCAGCCTATCCTCACCGAGGTGTTAATCTACCTGTTCCACCTTATCAGCTAATCAATTGTGCACTGTATATCTACTATTCTTTACTCACCACTAGCTTTCACATAAAGCTTTCGTCTTGCCAGTGTTACTCTGAGCATTATCGAGCCTTCTCACTGTTTGTGTGTCTCAGTATATATGCCCTATTCTATTTTCGTTTGCTCTTGCCTTACCTATAATAGTCTGTTTGCAGAGAGTGACCTTTTGCCTGTTTTGTGGATTATACTTTAAAATTTTGAACTGTTTGTTATAAAGCCATGTGCTGGTAACATTCAATCCTTAATCTAAGTCAACAATTTCTATGCATTTCTATAAAAAGTACTTTGGTGTGTGATAAAGATATCCTGGTTATTCAATAACATGACTAAGCATCTGTTTAGGAAATATGAATACGTGATATAGGGTTTGAACAATATTTTTCATGCTTGTATATATATATATATATATATATATCTGTTTAGGAAATATGAATACGTGAATGCATGAAAGACACGTTGTCTAGCAGATAAGATTATTAGAGCTTCATTAAAATTTTATTTATATAT
>JAFFST010046463.1:110628-126373 GCA_022414735.1 Noturus placidus | reverse complement strand
AGATAGATAGATAGATAGATAGATAGATAGTGATTTCAGGTGGTATAAATCCCTTAACCAAAAGGGAGATACTGTAGATTATCAAGTGCTATGAATCCCCAGTGGAGTCTACGGTATGTGGTGGAATTATAGCTTATCGACGGACGGCCGTTTTCATTGAAAGGCCTTGAGCTCAGATGCGTCTTTTCTTATTGATTTAAATATTGTATATAATGTGGGCCTTCCCACAACTGTTTGCATCACACTGTACTTGAAATAAAGTCAATACATCAATGGATTTAAACCTTCTATTGGCCTATACAACTGAACACAAAATAAAATATTTAAATGTACCACTATTTTATTTTATATTTAATTTATAAAAGAAATTTGATCGTATTAAATAGTATTTCCATGCGATTTAATGATATTTTCTAGTAGTACAGCATAAGTCAACTGTTATTTTAATTACTACACTCAGATGAAGGCATCCCTGTGTTGCTAATTTATTTGAATGTGCCTCATTAACATGTCTAATGACCTTAAGCAGTAAACGCTTTGACTTTATTAAATCTTAGTTAAGGTAAGCGGCCTAAATAAATTCCCAAGCAGTTTGCAGTGAGCAGTCAAGTTAAGAGCCAGTGGGAAAATGGAAAATAAAACTATACCCATCCCCCGCTGAAAACTTTCCAATATCTAGGGAAGGATATAAATAGATATCAGAATTCTTAGATTACAAACAACGAAAACCATATAAAGACAGCTTCCTCCAATAGATTTTTGACTAGATTATTGTTTTTTTTGGGTGGTGGCTAATGACATAGCCTCAAACAAAATTTAGCTGAAAGGCTATCACACACTTGAATAGATTAACCCTGTGATAGTTGCAAGTTAACAAAATAAAGTCGTACAGTGTAGCAACTCATTTTGAGCAGTGTGAGTCGGCCCTTAGTTCAACTCTGTTGCATACAGCATGTGGGTTTTCCCATTGCCATTGTGAATCTTATATAATAAACTGGAGATGTCAGGTTTCAGCAAAATTTATAGCCCAACTGCATCTCAAAAATCACATAAAAGACCTGAACCTAGCCCGGAAAAATCGGGCATTGGGAAAGGGAGACATTTTTCTTCTTTTTCTTAGCCTCTGCTTTGGACAAGGTAACTGTAGTGCCTTTCTGATGTACAGACATAATCCCTATTTCCCTCTTCCAATCTTTGCAATATAAATCTTTTAATAGAAATGGTCTGGTGTATTATAGACACACTGTCTGCTTTTATACTGTACTTTGCCTTTGTTTGTGGAAATTTCTTTTGCAATTATTTGCTATATAGCAAGACTTTGGTGACCATGGAGTATTTTGAAACCAGCGGAATTTGGTGTAAAAACCAAGACTTTTTTTTTTCTTTTTTTTTTTTTTTTTTCGCAGTTCTCATTTTTGATCACTAGGTGCAGTACTAACTAAATGGACCTACAATTGGGCAGTAAGCATGACTACGCACAATCTAGAATGGAGAGCAAATTGTCTTATATTTGTCAAATAGCAACACTTTTTAAATTGCTGATCACTTAAAATAAGTAATTAGTATTTCACGGAATTTAAAAACCTATATTACATTTACATTTAGCAGACGCTTTTATCCAAAGCGACTTACAAATGAGACACACTCACACACCAATGGTAGCAGAGCTGCATGCAAGGTGCTAGCTTGCCATCGGGGGCAATTTAGGGTTCAGTGTCTTGCCCAAGGACACTTCTGCATGGGATCACCCGGGCCGGGATTCGAACCACCAACCCCACGATTAGTGGATTAGTGGACAACCCGCTCTACCGACTGAGCCACAGCCGCCCTATATAGATTTGAATGAGGACTTTAAGAATATTAACATTTGTTAAATGGATGCCAAGTCTCTTATGGTTGTGAAAAAAAATAAAAAAATAAAAAAAAAAACCTATATATCTAAAGTTTCACCTTTAGGTCCCCACAACTGTGTTATTTATGCTCCACCCTTGTCAACAAAATAGGAGAAAAATCCTGATGCTTTTACAAGGGAGAAAGCAAAGCTATTCTCTTTATTCAGTATATTGGAATTCATTGGGATGGTGGGAAGAGTGCACTGATGAATAAGTGAGAGGAAGACAGAAACACACAGCGAAGAATTGCCTGCATTTTTACAGCGCGAGCCGCAAACAGAGGTTTGTTTACAGCAGAATAAAGGCTCTTTTCTGCTAAATCAACTACATAACAAGATGGTAAAAAGGTTTGAGTGTCAGCATACGAATGAGACAGAAGGACTGATCAGTGTGATGATGGATAATGACGAATAATAACCACTTTCCGCTGCCAGTGTTAAAAAGTGAACATTGTTGATTTCAGTCATGATAGAATTATGTGTTAGACTGAGAAATTGTTTGATAAAGTGTGTGTTGTCGACAGAAAATACAAAGTAAAAAAAAGAGATACTTGTGTTTTTGTCCATGTAATAAAGAAAGGTAGGGGGTTAGGGCGCGGTGAAGGAGTCGGCTTTCATGAGCTTGATGTCAGAGCAGACTGGCCCCTTTTTTGCCTCTAATTTCCTTTGCCATGCTAATGGATGCCATGCAATGCTGGGGACTATTGATTAATCTAAGTGCCGGCTGGAGGAGGAGAGTGACTTTTGGCAGAAGCACAAAAGCCCATTAAAACCAGGGCAGCGGAGACAGAGGAGGAGATGGGCCATGCAGCACGACTGGGGAGAAGAGAACAGAAAAACAACAGAGAAAAAGCTCAGGAACAAAATTGAAATGCAAGAAAAGGCCACACAGATGAAAGCGACTCCCAATGACCTTTGATTTCTTTCATGGTGTGAAGGCGTGCAGAGATGATGACTCGAGTGTGGGAGAAAAACGACGACTAGAGGAGCACTTTTGATGCGGTCCCCATTAACGATGAACCACTGCTTCAGAGCAGGTCTCCGCAACGAACTAATTATTCCCCCCCAAAAAAGTCTCTGTGCATCTGCAAGTCTTATGGAAGTGTGTGTGTCAGAATAGAAGGGCAAAGGGAACACACCCTGGAGCCACAGGCTTTGCATTCTGATGAGATCGATAAATGAGGTGGGGAATATTACCCAAGGCCACAGGGACTGATATGGAACAGAACTAGCTTTAGCGAGCCAGTGAGTAACGCAGAATAGGAGTTAGTAAACTTCTCAGACTCATCCATATTTACAGGTACACATGGCTACAGCTGATAATTAATGCCCTGAATACACAAATGCATATACATACAAACCTCTCTCTCACACACACACACACACACACACACACACACACACACACACACGGAACAATGGCCCAATTCCCAATGCCCACTGCATTATGACTCGCTGCCATCAGTGCCAAAATGGATAGGGACTGAAAAGTGATATCATGGCTGTGAGCTGTCTAATGGCTAATGATAACTATGAAACATGGTCAGATAGTCAATATATTTTTCCGAGTGTATTGATATGTGAGCCTCTGTGAGTTTATACTCTCTAGGTGCAAAAAAAAGCAACATAAATATAACACCATTGAACATTTTACGTGTTATTTGAACAAATATAGCTACATACAAATATAGCCCCCACGCCCTCCATCAATAAAACCCAGATTTGCAGGATTTCTTGTGCAGGATTTCTTGTGCAAAACATGACTTATCAGCTGACAGTTGGTTGTTCACTGTGATTGGTTATTAGCCTTTCATGCATAACATCAATATTGCGTTCTGCCCCTGAGACAGTCTACTTTCCAAGAACACTACTGCATGTTGAGTTATAAATACTGAACAGCCATCCATCCATTTTCTATACCATTTATCCTACACAGGGTCATGGGGAACTTGTAGCCTGTCCCAGTAGATACAGGGCACAAGGCAGGGGACACCTTGGACGGAGTGCCAATTCATCGCAGGGCATAAATACTGAACATGGTTAACATTTTAAATCAGGGCGACCAATGACAGGATGATGAGTAAAACAGAGGTGTTAATGATGGATTTTACACACATCCCAACATAGAATAATCTACAGTCATGGCCAAAATATATATAATATATATAATATATAGTATAGTGATTGCAAACTTGACTGTAGAAGGCTAATTGTTTAAGAGCCTTAACATTAGCCTGATTATCTTACAACAGGGCTATTCAACTATTGTTCCATTCTTATAAATGTCTGGATAAGCAATTAGTAAGTATTGATAACATGGATACAAATGAGGTCCCCCCCCTAACTTTCTAGTCATCCTTAATCATTACATTTTCATTGCTGATCTTTTGTTTTTTATTTGTTTTTTTTTTTTTTTTTGGACAAGCCATGTTGTCGCTTCACTAATCAGACCAGATGTGAAAATTCTCCTTTTCTTGATGAGCTGCCTTCAGCGAAATAATTTACATATAGTTAATACATGTGAATGGTTACAACAAGCCTGAACAGTGGATCTGCTAGAGAAGCCCCAATGGATCATGTTTAGAAAACAGAGTGCTGCAGGAATGAGCCCTAATACCCTGGAAATAAGCATTTTAGCACTTCTAGCTAAGATCATTCTGAAGAGAATGAATTTTTTGAATGGGTTTTTGATTAAATGTCTGAAATACGGTCTGTGGTTAACGCAAGCACAATATATTTTCACATTTTATTCTACGACATAAAATACATCAGTAACACCCCTCTCGCGATTTTTTAAAGCTTTCATGTATCTTGAAAAAGACAGTTGCTAACAAGTGGCTAAATGGGACTACAGAGATTGTTGGGCTTATTCATCATCATGCCGAACAGTTAAATTCATCTCATACAGCCTCGTTGTGTTTATACTTGTGCTCTTGCAACTTGTAAATGTATCAGTTTATAGTATTTTCCAATTGTATTGTTTTTAACATGATGATTGAAAGAGTTGTCTGAAGCTTAGTGGTAGTGAGGCTGAAGTCATGTGACCGTCGTGTAGTTCTTTAGTGTTTTACTTCTGGCGATTGTATTTAGGTTTTAAAATTCATAAAGTTGTGTTAGTTGGATTATCTTGATGGACAAAACATGCAAGAATCAGATATTTTTGATGGACATAGAGCTTATTTTCTGCAATAATCCAAAAGCCAATGGAAAACTGCTTTTGGATTTTTGTCGAGGGAACCAGGGTGATGCTAACTCACAGGTTGGCCTCCATAAATACGTTATCCCTGCAGCACTTTATTGGAGTTGCTACTACAGCCATTTTGTTTTTATTGATCCGTTCTACTACAGTATTTTTTAAGCGCAATATATTTCAATCCAATGAAATACTTTGCTGGAGTCACCAGTCGACAACCTCTACAGTGTGGCCCAAGATTTTGTTTTTGGTATAAAAATAATAAACAACAAAAGAAACGGCCATAAATAAATAAATAAAAAAATAATAAAAAAAATAAATAAAAAAATAAAAAAGAAAGAAAACAAAAAAATTGGTGACACACACTGATCTAGCCTTACATCTAATATCCTCTTAACCCTGTGGAGGACATGTGATGATTATAATGGACATCCATAAATTATTCAAAATCCACATGCTTCCAACAACTCTCCTCGTGCCATATCTGGCAACATTCTGGCTCCAAATTCTAGCATCAGACTTAAACACTGATCAGTCACACATCCATGATCACCTATAATAGGATACACCTTTTGGCGCTGACTAAGAGGCCTAGTGTCCTTTAAGGCAAAATTTACTTTGCTACGCTTGCAAGCCCCGGCATCCTTCACCGGCTAGGTCATTTCTCATTTAGACGAGTGACAGTGCCGATGCTCGTTAAGACCCGACTTTCTGGAAATGAAAAGAAGGCGAAAGAAAAATGGCCTGCTATGCTCGTTTTCACGCCCTCCTCCTGTCTCCTCTCACCGTCTGTCCTCTGGCCCGCTGCTTTTATTGGACAAAAAAGCAAAGCGTGAAACACATGCAGGCATTTCACAGCCGTCTCAGGCCCTTTCCCTCGCTCAGCACTCTCAATCTATCACTTGCTTCTCCTTTTCTCTTGAGAAGTAAAGGTAACGCTTAGCATGCGTTTCAGCAAAATAATTCAAATAGCGCAAACAAACCTTGCTGCTTAAGTATTTTTTTCATTTAGACATTAATAGAAGGGTGATCCAAAAAGCAACAATTCCACCATCTAAGCTGTCAATATGGAAATAACTCTTACAATGTATTTTCATTGAAGCACAAAGCTCAAGTAGCGGTCAGCCAGTGAAATTTCTTAGATGCCATGGTTATCTTTAAAGCCCCGTGCAACATGTTGGAGCATGTCAAGGCTCCCTGGCAGTGGATTTCTCCTCATTCCTGTCTCCAGACAATCAATGGCAATCGAGCCTGTACGGGGATCTATCGAATTTCCCACTGCAGCCATTCTTCTCAACAATACAGCAAAAATCACACTTCTACTCAGCCATTATATAAATGCCAATGCGGAGAATGCATGAGGTAGTTATATTGTACTCTGTTACATCTCGCAGATGGTTTGAGTACTACAGTGGGGACAAAGTAAAAAAAGCTCATTGATAAACACATTCTACATCCTACTAGATGTAGTCAATACAATAGTTGACATTTTCTAATTACAATTTAAATGTGCACGATACAGTGTTTTATCTACTCTACAGTCTTTCAATCTTCTGGGAGCCTAAAACACTGGCAGATTTACATTTATTGCTGTTGTACCCACACACATTTCCAATTAATTTAACTGCAGCTCCTGAATAATTCATAGCATGCACTGAATAATGTTGAATAACTAAATAAGTTGAATGAGAGTCAAGGCCTGCTAATATCATATATTAGCAGTAATTTATTGACCCTGAACTGAGTCTTTGGCCTTATATAGTTATAAACACATATAGTATTACTGTCTTTTGATTTATTAAGAGGAGTGGAACTATATGAACCACAGACTTGCATTGTTCCTTCCCAGTAACTTCCACAGAAACATGAAAAATGTCCTTCAGGTTTAGGTTTTTGTAGCTGCTATATTGCTAATCGGAGTTTGCATGTTCTCCTCGTGTGTCGGGGGTTTCCTCCGTGTACTCCGGTTTCCTCCCCCAGTCCAAAGACATGCATGTTAGGCTGATTGGCGTGTCTAAAGTGTCCGTAGTGTATGAATGGGTGTGTGTGTATGTGTATGTGATTGTGCCCTGTGATGGACTGGCACCCTGTCCAGGGTGTACCCCGCCTTGTGCCCCATGCTCTCTGGGATAGGCTCCAGGTTCCCCCGTGACCCTGAAAAGGAGTAAGTGGTTGAAGATGGATGGATGGATATATTGCTAATCATACACAGCTTTCTGTCCTCTCTGCTGCTGCACTGAGTTTTCTTAATACAAATATAAGTCCATATCTTACTGGAAATCATGACAGCATGATTGATGATTGAAATGCATGTCTCTCCCACATATGTAGAAAAATAAAATGGACTATTGTGTTACTTCTAATGATATTTAAATGCATACCTTGATATTATAATGCTGTGGAAAAAAAAATATTTGCTGATTTCTGCTGTTTTTGTGTATGTTTCATACGGAATAGTTTTAGATCTTCAAACGAAATACAACATAAAATAAAGGCAACCTGAGTAAACATACATACAGTTTATTTTTACATTTTTTAAATTGAAGCAAAGAAAGTTATCCAACACCTATCACCCGTGTGAAAAACTAATTGCCCCCTTAAAATTAAAATCTGGTTGTGCTACCTTTAGCAGCAATAACTGCAACCAAAGGCTTCTGATAACTGGAGATCAGTTTTTTACTAACTTCTAGGACTAGGACTTACTCCTGTGCTTTGGATCATTGTCTTTCTGCTTAATCCAGTTGCACTCGAGTTTCAATTTACAGACTGAAGTCCGGACATTCTCCCATAGGATTTTCTGGTACAGAGCGGAATTCATGTTTCCCTCAGTTATTACAAGTTGTCCAGGTCCTGAAGCAGCAAAGCTTCCCCCACAGCATCACACTTGCACCACCATGCTTGACCGTAGGTATGATGTTCTTTTTGTGGAGTTCTGTATTTGGATAACACCAGATGTAGCGGGATCCCTGTCTTCTAAACTGTTCCACTTTCGACTCATCAATCCACAGAACATTCTCCCAAAAGGTTTGAGGATCATCTTGGTGTGTTTTGGCAAAATTCAGACGAGTCTTAATGTTCTTCTGGGTTAGCAGTGCTTTTCACCTCGCCACTCTTCCATTTTTGCCCAGTGTCTTTCTGATAGTAGAGTCATGATCATTGACATTTATTGATGCAAGAGAGGCCTGTACTTCTTTTGATGTTGTCCTTGGCTTCTTTGTGACTTCCTGAATGAGTAGTTGCTGTGAGGAATTTTGGGAGGTCGGCCACTTATTTGAAGGTTCACTACTGTGCCCAGTTTTTCCATTTGGCGATAATACTGTAGCTCTCACTGTGGTTCTTTGGAGTCCCGAAGCCTTTGAAATACCTTTGTAACCCTTTCACAGACTGATGTAGGCTATTTCATTAACCTTCTTCTACATCATTTCTGCAGTTTCTTTCAATTTTGGCACAGTGTGTTACTTGGTAAGACCTTTTAACCAACTCCATGCTGTTGAAAAAGTTATATTTAAGTGTTGATTTGATTGAACTGGGTTTGCAGTAATCAGGTTGCATCCAGTCCAGCTGAACCCCATTAGGAATGCAGTTTCATAGATTTGGGGAATTAGTAACTACAGGGGCAAATACATTTTCACCCAGGCCCAGTTAGTATTGGGTAAACATTAGTTTGTGTTTACTCAGGTTGCCTTTGTTTTAGTTTAGTATGAGAGATACAAAAAGAAAAACAGACGAAATCAGGAATACTTTTTCACAGCACTGTACCTGCACACCTATTTATTTTTTTTTAAAACTAAAACAAACAAAATTAGAAATTGTGATGATAATATTGGGACTAATTAAATGTTTCATGTCTATCCCAAAACATAACGGCTATTTCATCAGGTCTGGAGAATGATCACAGGATTTCCAGTACCATTGGATATCTGGTGTGTTCATTTTAAACTCTCACCAAGTGTAAAAAAAAAAAAAAAAACTCTTCCAGTGTAAATAAACCATAGTCTTTAACATAAAACGTAATTAAGTTAAGTTTCCCAGCATGCTCTTCAATCCTACATATTCCAATCCAAATATAATAACACAGCATCCACAATAGTGGACCTGGCAGCGCACACTAGCACATGTTAACCACACACGCTCGACCAGTCAGGTCCACTGAACTGCTCTCAGTCACATATTTTCACATTCTAACATGAACATGAAAATGAGCACCACAACGAGTCCCACCGTCCATCAGTCAGTGACGTCTGACTCAGAGAAATGGATGGTTTCCGATACTCCACCCTGCTTCTTTCATCTCTCCAAAGTCCTCTTACAATGTTACAGTGAGTGTTATCATATGTGAAACCTGGGCCCCTACAAAACAGATGAGGCATCCAATGTAATTTGGCTCAGACTTGCAAATATCAATAATTAAACAGGTCTCTGTGTATATCCTGGAAAGCTTTAAGAATACATTTGAAGTAATAATGTTTAGTTTAATTGATACAAAAAAATGAACATTCTGTTTAGGACTTTATAGATTACACTGCTCGACTTGGTAAAAGGAAGTGAATGGTTTTTTGCCACTTTGAGCTCATCGTGACCGCTGAGCACTCAGCACAGGTGTGAGCATGGGCGTGACAAGTGACTTGAGTTGTCATGGCAACGTCAGGACATGTAAAGATTTATAGACATGTAAACGTATAGAAATTAAAGATACACAAATTGGCCCTGGCCAGTAAAAAAAGTGCAGGGGATGAATAAAGATTTTATTAAAATCCCCCATGGATCCCATGCCCCTGGGGGTGACTGTTAGTAAAGATTTAAGGTAGGGGAGAAAACCGAAAATATTTTAGAAACATCAAGAAAAATGGCAATAATGGCCAGGAACACATTCACAACCATTGGCCATCAGGATTATTTATTTATTTATTTATTTTTAAAAATATCTTTTTAACACACACAGACATAAACTGCATAATGGCTTGTTTATGCTCTGGCCCCTCCTACACACCACTATCGGGAAAAATATACAAGTAGTAAAAGTTCAGTGTAATACACAGAGTTTGTAAAGAAACAGGATGCTTTGAACTTGTCTTGCGTAACTGGTGAAGGACTTTTGTCCGATCCTCTTTTTTTAACTACAGTGAAATTTTACTACAACTATTAGCCTACAGGAAAGGCATAGATTAACAAATATTAGTTATGAGTTGTCGAGTGTATGAATCCGCTTCATCCCAAAACACACTTTTCCTCAAATACACTACCAAAGTTTATACCCTCTTTCATTGCCTTATATACATTCTGATAAAGGCTTTGATGGAAAAAAAAAAAAAAAAAGTTACTGTTTGAACCCACTAAATTGAATAAGTATGTTTAATTGTCTTAAAGATTTGTTTCCTAAACACTTATGGCTGAAATTTGTTTCTTAATTGTAATGTAATGGTATGTTATGGACATTTTCTGTACATTTTCATGTATATATATTTTTCTAATTCAGAATATATTGCAAATAAATGCTTTTTCCTTAAAAGAAGAAACAAAATATCTACTTAAAATTAGATTGCTTGCCCTAACAAATAGTTTTTAATATAAAAGTTACAAGGAGCTTGGCCTATTTAGAAAACTTAAGAAAAGCCTCCTAGCTGACGTTTGTCACTGGACTGGTTGAGAATGTCTAGTGTTAATGTCTTAATTATTATTCTAAATGAGTAGAAAATAGTGCAAAACGACAAAAACAATAAAACAAGTGTGTCCAAACTGTTGACTAATAATGTGCATAAAATCACTGATCCACGCCAAACTCAGCAATAAATCTGAGTAGAATGTTTTTCCTCAAATATTTGAAATGTAAGGTATTATGGAGCAATTATATTATGATGCATTTATCAATTACAGAATTGAAGTATTATGAAGTCATAAAATATTTCTTAACCTGTAACAATATTGCTTGAAGCTGATCACACATTTTGAGTTGTGGACACCTGACCATCATACCCCTATGAGGGTCTTCCTCACAACGTTGGAAGCACACAATTGTATTGTATGCTGTAGCATTAAAATTTCGCTTCATTGGAACTAAGAGACCCAAACATGTTCCAGCAGGACAATGTCCCTTTGCACAAAGCAAGCTCCATGAAGACACGGTTGACCAAGTATAGAGTTACCTGACCTCAACCCCACTGAACACCTTTCAGATGAATTGAAACACCAATTTCACAACAGACCTACTTGCTGGACACGAGTGATTAGGGCGGCTGTGGCTCATTCAGTAGAGCGGGTTGTCCATTAATCCACTAATCGTAGGGTTGGCGGTTCAAATCCCGGCCCGGATGACGTCACATGCCGAAGTGTCCTTGGGCAAGACACTGAACCCTAAGTTGCCCCCGATGGCAAGCTAGCACCTTGCATGGCAGCTCTGCTACCATTGGTGTGTGAGTGTGTCTCATTAGTAAGTCGCTTGTAAATGTAAAAATGATATTTCTGTAAAGCTGCTTCGAGACAATGTCCATTGTAAAAAGCGCTATATTAATTTAATTTAATTTTGATCATTCTCTTTTACTCTTGTGGCTGAATGGGTACAAATCCCCACAGTCCAAAATCCAACCGAAGACCACAGAAGCAGTTATAGCAGCAAAAGAGGGGAAAATAAATATTTATGCCCATGCGGTCAGGATGGGATGCTCAAAACTCAGGTGTCCACATACCATTTGGCCATATAGTTTATCAAACAGAGCAACACAAATATAAAGGGATGTTTTTTTTTTTTTTTTTTTTTTTTTTTTTTAATGCACCAATATGCTATTACAACATTCAAACTGTAGTAAAATATCTCCTTATCTGTTACAAGTGCAATTATGCTATCAGTTGAAGGCTTTGCCATACTTTTGACAGAGCTATGAGTGGGAATTAGCACAAATAATGGATAAATGATGTAGCCTGAGTGACTGGCATGCTAACGTGAAAAAATCCATGATGGTTGGAAAATCACTGTATAGGATGATTTCAGCGTCAAAGAAACAAGTGAAATGTGGAATATTTAACTAATAATCCTCGTGTTAAACCTCAATAATCCCAGTAAGACAGCTTGATTGTGCTTTCACTATAGCCTGGATAAAAGAAAGCCAGCTAAAGTCTGTACTGTAAGACCGACAGGCTCTGATTAGTCTGCTATTTTTGACTAAAGTTTGAATGGGCAAGTAAGTTCTTACAAGCTTTTGAGGTTGGGATTACAGACTCTAGGAATTTGGTCAAGCCATCTCGTGCAATGCATCTCATGCTGTGAATGAGAAATATAACCATGTGAGTAATCCACAGTACTTTACCAGGTAGTGAACTCTCAGGATCAAGCCAAAATTACAAATGGTGACATGTGAATTAGGAAGATGCTTCAAATCCAACCTGAATGAATCAGTTAACAAATGGAGAAGCTATAGGTGTAAAACGAGAAAATCACATTCAATTTCATTTGAATCCTACTGAAAGATTCCCTGACTACTTAAGAAGAAGAATCCTTTATTTGTCACATACATAGCAGCACATTTATATATATATATATATATATATATATATATCCAAGCTTGCCAGGAAGCTGGGGTCAGAGATGATACTGTGCCCCTGGAGCAAAGAGGTTTAAGGGCCTTGCTCATGGGCCCAACAGTGGCAGCATGGTTTGGGGCTTGAACCCCTGACCTTCTAACCAGTAACCCAGAGTCTTAACCACTATACCACCACTGACAAAGGTACTGTGAAGCAAGTCAGACAGGGGGCAACCTGAACTGGGGACCTCTTGATCTGCAGTCAAATGCTTTACCAATGAGCTATAACCGCTTCTTCATTTATAACCTAATCTAATTACAACAAACAACAAACTGTAAAGAAATCTAAGTAGGAAATGAGGTCTCACTCCGAAGATCAGCATCATCCACATCATTGTCTGTCTCTTAAAACTTTAAGTGCTGTCAGCTGTGTATGTGCTCTTCTCTGTTTTGATGATGACATGAAGGTGCACCATCCCAAATGAATCAAATTGCGACATTCACTGTGTGAGGAAATCACACTTAGTTAGCGAAGTTTTAGGCGTCTTTAGGCAGACTGACTGCATTTACCTCTGTATGTGCTAAACTGATCCCTTATCCAACCAAATTCTTGGGATTTTGCAGTAAGCCTACACAAGATTAAAAAGTATATGAATCATTCCCATGGTGTTTCAGTGACCACCTTGCAAATCTGAAGGAAATTGCTCTTACATGCTGCCACTGGTCTCTGATCAGCGGACGGTATCGCAGGAAGTACTTCAGAGGGAAGGAATCGATGTCCGGCCATGTGGATGGGCTGTTCCAGGTCACCTCAAGCCTGCGTGCGTTGTTGGGAATGGGTCTGGCCACCACTTTCTCTGGAGGATCTGGTTTCACTGTGGATCAACAAGGACATAATCAGAGCTTGTGTCTACACTGTGTCCTGATTGTAGCACTGGGGACAGCATTGCTTTGAACGGAGCTACCACTCTGGATTAGTGCAAACAAACAGCATCAAAAAAAAGCACGCTATTATAAAGAGGGGAAATATGCACAAGACAATGGCGTCTAAGTGTCCCTCTTCCCACTGAGTGGAAAATCAGTTTGACATAATACACACATCTTCAAGGGAATCCGTATTGCAAGATGTCTCGAGAAAGTCTTTAGGCTAAAAACATCTCTGAATGCATTCAGTTCTTTCTGGGTTGCCCCATTGAGCTGAGGTTTATGAGAAATGGGCAGAGCACAACAGCGTGGTCATTCTCTTCCTCCCTCCCCGTGGTGGCTGAGGTTCACAGTGTTTGCTCTGCGGTTTAGCTTCACACACACAGACACACGAGGACAAAGAGATGCCCTGAACCGTAGGGGTAAGCTCCATCCAAACCTCCTCCCTCTCCTGTGTCTTAACTATTCATGGTACACACAGTTGGCTTAGATTTATATGCAGAGTCCTGACCTGGCATGGCTGAAGCACTCTTTTACAACTCACAAACACTGTGTGGATATTGTTTAAACCGATTCTGGGACAAACACACGACTTGCCTTCTTTCAGCCTCTCTCAGGCTTTTATGGACAGAGGGCAGACGCCACTGCCCCATATACAAAAACCCACAAATGCATGAGTGACCTAACAGGACGAACATGAAGCAGCATGACTGTGTAATGTGACAGAAGGTCAACAAATGAAAGTGCTCTTTCTTTCTCTCTTTTGTTGATAAGGATGTATAACTTCATACTCTCTCTCTGTATAACTTCCAGGGCCATCATGGAACATTTTATTTACCTCAGTTTATGTTGGTTGCTGCTATGTCCTGCTAGCATGCTGTATTTCATATTTAATAAACATTATGCCATTTAAACAGGGTCAGGATGGCCCATTTGAGCGTGGAGAGCAGTATTCATAAGTGTGGTTGCTAAAAATAAGCCACAAGTTCATGAGAAAACTGTAGACCCTGTTGATCCTGTTTGTCTCAGTGCTCAGTGCTTGCTCAACTGAAGTACTCTACCTCATGTGTAATTGTTTCTCTGTATACCTCTGTATGTGTCACAATTCATAGCACGTTGCACTCATTTTTAATGGCTACACTCTCTGATACTGCAGTGCACACTCAAGTCAGCCACCCTCACAATCTCCATGGAAAAAAAAAGATACAATTTAAACAGCTTATCGGGTTACCTATATTGTCTCAAGACACTGTAGAAGCTCTTCTTTATATTTTTGTAAATAGCACAGTTTGCTTTGATTTGTGTAATTAATCATGAAATACGTCCAGCTCATTGTCATATTGTGTCGTCAGGTCATTATTATTATTATTATTATTATTATTATTATTATTATTATTATTATTATTATTATTATTAGGAGGCAAATATTTCTACAGTTAATCCAGTAATCCAGATTGCATTAGCATTTTTATTACTATCAAGTATGCAGGCAGCCATGCATGTAAACACTTCATTTAGTTCCTGGGAGCCTATGCTACCAAACCCACTTTTCCCCTCCTCTCAGAGAACAGATATTCCCTTCATTCCCAGCAAAGAGTCACTGCATGGCGTTTCCCAGCTCGATGAGGAAAACGTTTTGTCGGTCCCAAGATATCTCTGTGTATAACAATATGAGCCAGATGTTTTGGACACTTCCATTCTTTTGCCCCCGCTAAATGATTACAGTGCTATTCTCAGGCCGAGCATGAAACACAGGCTGAGATGCCAGACATGATTTGGGTAATTGACATGAATGGCTGTAGACAGCAACGGTCGTCCACCAGCTGCCTGGCAAAGGGAGGCTTATGTTTAAACGTGTAGAGTTTATGTCGATGTTTATAGACTAAGTGTATTAATTTGGTCAAACCCACACAGCACTTTGTCCATCAAAACACTTTTATGGTCCATAAAATGTTTATTTTTAGGTATTTAGTACTTCATAAATCCCTTGCAGCTACTTTCTTAGTGTCCTATTCTGAATGTACTTAATGTGAAGGCAGGCTTCAGAGCTTTCTGTAGAGCATGAATACTACAGGAACCTCAAAAACAGTGGAAGTGCACAATTGAAATTAAGTGAAAGGAATATATATATATACATATATATATATATATATATATTTGTGTGTGTGTGTGTGCACAGTATTTGTACAATATATATGTGTACAGTATGTATATATATATATA
>JAFFST010046463.1:96009-107432 GCA_022414735.1 Noturus placidus | reverse complement strand
AGAAGAAAATAAGCACTTTGTCAAGCCTACTGCAACTCCTCAGATAACCATCACTCGTCCAAAACATCAGTCCCAGAGGTCTTTTAGCCTGCAGTAACTGCTTACATGTAAACCTATTTGTCTTTTCTTTGGAGAAGGAGAAAAAAGGAGAGAGGTGAAACAGGATAAGAGAGGAGGAGTGGAGGGTGGGTGTGAAATGGGGAATGCAATAACCGCCCCAGTCCTCCTTCCAGATTAGGGCCCTTTCTTGAACCACCACTGGACCGTGCCCTTCACCACCGAAATTGAAACGGATGACTCGGACCAGTTGCCTAGGTGATGCATAATATTAGCCGCCTCTTCCTTTCTGTCCCAGACACGGGCTTAAGCCACGATGCCAAGTGAGTGCTTCCTTTTTCCATAAGAAACAAAGCCGCTTTTAGGGCTCACTTCTTTTCGGCTCTGATTACACTAACCGCTATCCCGATAACACAAAGGACAGGAAATAAAGACTGACTGTGCAGCATGTCAGAAAACGTTATCGTATTTTCATGTAGTACTTTGTGTTAGTAAGATGCATGTAAGATAAGTCATTAACACTGGTGATGAGATGAGAGCTCTGTATCCATTATACAAAAGATCTTCAACTGAACATGTGTTTATAGTGTAATTTTACAAAGCCCATTTTGATCCTGACTAATATACTAAGTGTGCTTTAACATCTAGTAGTCTGTTTACCGAATCAGCGCAAAATGGATTTTCAATCTTCGCTTGCTAAACGGTTTGGTTTCACATATATAATTAAAATGTAGGGCAAAAACATTCTTGAAAACCTGTCAGGAAAAACAAGCAAACAAACCTCATGTCGTAAAAATCACCTGAGCACTCAGAGCCAGTACAAAATAAATGATTAGACAATTATATAAACAATTAGTTTAAAATATTCATCCAGTATTAACTTCCTCTCTTTTTCTGTTGTCCAGAAGACATCACAATTCTGCACAATTCTGGTCTGTCCTTTGGTTCAGTTTAGCAGCTTGTATCTACAAAAAATGTTTCCTGTCACCCAAACTATACAACTTGTTTTTGTTCACTTCCTGCACTCGGGTCAATTCAGGAATCATTCGCTTTCTCAATGCAGTCAATTGCTGTGTTCTTACCTGCCTAAGATACTGATAAATCTTGCTTTAACATCCATCTATCTATTTTCTGTACTGCTTATCCTACACAGGGTCACTAGGAACCTGGAGCCTACCCCAGGGGACTCGGGGCACAAGGTGGGGGACATCCTGAATGGGGTGCTAACCCATTGCGGTTGTTGTATCCAATTTCCTCTTACAAAACCAATGCTGTTTAATTCTGTACTTTGCTTTTGACTTTCAAGTGACCCTGACACTCAATTAATTAGTCCCACTGGAGCATCAATCACCAAATGGTCTTTAGGCTTTCGATGAGCAAAGCAAGCCTATCTGTACAGGATGACATCAGCCCAGTTTAGACAACATGCGATTGCAAAAAAGGCTGCGATATATTCTGCTGTCCTGTGAGAATAATGAGTCTCTCAAGGTTTGAACATTGGAATATCCTCCACTGGGTTTGAGATGATTGAGAAAATGTAGCCGAGTGAGTCTAGGAAGAAAGGGGTGGATGTCAGGGAGTATGATGAGCCTGACCCTAACATTCCTGCTGTGAGCTTGTCACTCTGTGGCTTTGGAGGCTCTCCTCGGGAGGCGCATTCCACTCCGGCCTCCATGCCACAGGGGGCCTTTCCTCAACCTAGAGCCAAACAGGCACTCTGACAGCTCACACACACCAGAACCCCACCAACACACACACACACACACACACACACACTTCACCTCAAATGAAAGCAGACGGACATCTACACAGAGAAGCATCTCAAAGACGCAATCGGCAAAGAAGCGAAAGCCGCAAAACAAAACAAGATTGTCTTTTCAGGAGCGTTTGCAGCCTAGCAACGCTTCTATTGTTCCCTTTATGTTTCGTTTTTCTCCCTTTTTTGGATGGCACAGTGTTTTTGAAGTGACAACAAAGAAATACATCTGCATTCTTCCCTTTTTGGTTTTGTCATGATTTAATCTAAGGTTCTTTTGCCACAGCAACAGCTTTAGCCTGAATAACAAAATAATCGCTTAAGCCCACAAACTTAAAAAAAAAGAAAACAAAAAAGAAGACAACCTTAATTGCAAATATTGTACGTGTAAATTCAGCAGAAGCACACACAACTTTAATCTTATTTGCTTCAAAAGTAAGACAATTGCAGCTCACTGACATGTCTTAATCAACCCCTGATTACACCAACCAAAGCTGTGCGGCGTTCTAATGCTAAATGACTCGAAGAGCTCAAAAAGGAACATTCCATATTCACCATAGTGAAATACAATAAATTCTGCTGGTTTTGTTAAGATGTGAATGTGGCTGGATTGGTGGATTTGAATGAGAAGGTTAACTGTGTGTGTCTACGTGGACTTTTGTCCAGCATTTCTCAGGCCTCTCCTTTGTACTCTTTTCAATGCAGGAATGTGCATGAAGAAAGCAGGGTAGGGCTTCTCGAGAGCTTTCCCATCCCTAGTGACCATATGCAAACCAAAGCAGCTCAAGCATATGCTTTTATAAGTCTTCAAAATGGTGTCACGTCTTACGCAGGGGAGTTAAATGATACCCTTGGAAACGTGTCAGTGGTTGGAATCCTTAAGGGAAGGTACAAAAGGAGTTAAGTACTATTTGTAATAAAAGCTGATAATTGCACAAGTCAACAGAGTGCGCCGATTTAGCTGTCAGAAATAGTAATCACACTGACGAGAAAGTTCTGTTCAGCATTCAGAGCCTTCGGTGACTGTTGACTCAATATACTTGCAACATATGAAACCGTTTGTCTTTGGCCTTGGCTGGATGCTCCATAACCCCACTTTACCTTCAAACGTTAGACATCTCACAAAGTGCTGACAGCATAATTTGAGATTTATCTCTAGTCCAAGCCCTCTGGAACATCAGGTAAACTCCTCTACACATTATTTCATCTAGATTCCGCTTGGACAACCAAATTCATCTGACGAAACTTCCTCACCCAGCTTTAAGTGCATGGCCCCCTGCTCTTCGCTTCCCTAATCGGACGTTGTTAAAGATTCAGCACAATGAAAGACACATTCGCAGAGGTCAGATGACAAATGTCAAGCAGACGGGCCACATAAAAGGCTTGTGAGTGGATCCAAGACAACTCCCCCTATCATTTCTAAGTACTGACTCCCATCACAACCGCTTCCTTTTAACAGGTCTGAAATGCCAGCTATGTGTCCAGCAATTGGAAGCAGACATTAGTGGAGATCTGGATAGGGTTAGATGGAAAAAGAGGCTAAGATAGGGAGGCGGAGGTGCATTAAAACCCACCTAACTGAACAGCAAGCTCCTGTTGCAAATTTAGACACTTAACAGGCATTTAACTGGCATACTGATTTGGCATTTTTGGCCCTATTTAAACCTTGCATTATATATGTTTTTGGTATTTCAATCACGATTGGACAGTATTTGACAGGTGTAAAAGTACATGGCACTCGCTGTAATCAGAATGTGATCAGATTTGTCAGAAAACCTCTCATCACATCTCAGGCAGGTGTAGATTCAGTTAGCAGTGTGTCTTCATCAGGCTAGCATTAGGACTATGGTACCTGTCATGACATTATTCCAAAAAAAAAAAAAGAAAACTGAGCATCATATTAAAGTCATCACGTAACAAAAATGGATTATTTATCATGGCTTATGGCATTATCATTATTTTGGGTGGAAATCCTGATCATCCATCATCTATATATAAATAAAAACAAAGAAGAGTGGTTTGCAAATGTACTTTGGTTTGTATTTAAACAAACAAAAAAAAGTATAAAGACAAGGTATTTGATGTTTTACCTAATTAACTGCGAAGTTTTTTGAAGGTAAACGTTTGTTTTAAAATTTATGCATGCAACACATTCCGAAAAAGTTGGGACAGGGGCAATTAAGGACTAATAGTGATGTGACAAGGTGAAATAAGAAGGTGACGTGAAACAGGTGAGGCAATCGTCTAATCACAGTATATAAGGAGCTTCCAAAAAAGGTCTGTCAACAGATGCGTCAGTGACTAATCGCACACCCTGAGAACATCATTCCCCAAAGACAAATCGGTAGGCTTTTGGGCATTTCACCTTTTACAGTGCACAATATAATTAAAAGATTCAAGGAATCCGGTCAAATCAGATTCTGTAAAAGACAAGGCCAAAAGCCACTTCTGAATCTCAGGTCCCTCAGATGTCACTGTCTTAAAAACAGTCATGAGTATCTGTAATAGATATCCTGACATGGGCTCGGGAATACTTTGGTAAACCTTTGTCAGACAACACCATTTGCCGCTGCATCCACAGATGCAAGTTAAGGCTTTACTATGCAAAGCAGAAAACAAACATCAACACTGTCCAGAAGACAGCCAAAGTGTTCTCCGGGCCAAAGAGGAAAAGGACCATCCAAGCTGTTCAGGTCCAAAAGCCAGCATCTGTAATGGTATGGGTGTGTGTCAGTGTTCATGGCATGGGTAACTTGCACATCTGTGAGGGCACCATTACTGCAGAAAGATATGTTCACATTTTGGAGCAACATACGCTGCCATCCACAGCAGGACAACGCCAAACCAAATTCTGCCCGGATTACAAGCGCATGCTTGCGTAAGCAAAGTGTGAGTGCTAGCATGGCCTGTCTGCAGTCCTGACCTGTCTCCGATTGAGAATATGTGGTACATTATGAAGCTCAAAATAAGGCAACGTAGGCCCCGTACAGCTGCGCAGCTGAAGAAATGCATAATGGATGAATGGGGGAAAATTCTCCTTGCTAAACTTAACCAACTGGTGTCTTCACTCAGCGTTCAAATGCTTAATAAGTGTTATTAAAAGAAAAGTTTATGTTACAGAGTGGTAAACAGTCGACTGTCCCAACCTTTTGGAGTGTGTAGTGGTCATCAGATTTGAAATGAGTGTATATTTTCAAACGTAAATTAACAGACAAATTCATGAAATAAAACATCAAATAACGTGTTAATAATGTCTTTTCAATATCGTACATGGTGAATTGAATTTTCAAATGACTCGGAATTGGGGTTGTAGAATTCAACAATCGACAGCAATCCCACTGCCGTGTTACCAGCTGTCCCAGACCACATCTAATGTAGCTATCTTATTTGCCTTTTGGTTGTGAGAAATGATATGCCACCACAAAATATACAGAATGCAGAGAATCAGAAAACACATAAATAGCAGGAGTGAATGGCAAGACATGATCAGCATGCTCATCACTCGAATGATATTCAGATACCAAGCACATATTAAAGGTAAGGTATTCCTGCCTCATGTTTAGTCTTCCCATAAGCTCTGCAACGATGACCAGGATAAAGCAGTCACTGAAGATAAAATAATGATTGAACTAATGAATGATTATTTGAACAGTGGCACATTTCATCACTTTATGATTGGCTTACGATGCTATATCAAATTTTGTAATATTTGCTAGTTTAAATGGCTGCAATTTCTTACCTGCCTAAATTTTTGATTGGACCAACTTAAGATCTTATAAAAGGTAAATTATCCATAAAGTATACATAATTTACGCACACCTCTTGATTTTCTTCAACGTTTACTCCAACACTGTCTCAGTGTCATTAAACCTAAACAGCTCCCTCTTGGGCATTTCTATGTAAAGATTCACAACAAGCAAAGAGGAGTCAAGATTTCAACTGGGAAAAAACATCTTCATAAATTACCCAGGTGTACATGGTGAAAGTGCCTGTCTGGCATCCTATCAGGGAACAACTCAGCTGCTTCTATGCATGCATGTGAATTCATCTCATGTCTTGGAGTCTAATTGAGAGTCCAATATAACGAAAGCCCTGTAAATCCTGTACTGAGGTGCTTATCTAAGTGGAGTGTGTCTTGCATATAGGAGACCACAGCTTACACACTCGGCTAAATGAAATGTGCCAATAAATCATCAATCTCCATTGAGTACACAGTGAAAAAGAGGACCAGTGGTCTCTGATTATCCAGCCACAAAACCCTCTACGCTCCTGCTTACTCTCATATAAACAGAGCAGGGTGTTGTTCCGCCAGCTGCATTTTGCTGCCGAAACATTTCTACATCTCTGCTATTTGTCTTCACAAACAGGACAAGCAGAGTGAAAAAGACAGAAGGGAGAAGAAAGAAAGGAGTCAGCAGCCTTGCTGGAAATGATGCTAGAATGTCTTCGAGGCTAAATCCACTGCCCTTTAGATGCAGTAAATCACAAGGTAATATTCTGTGTAGGGTTAACAATCCATTTAACACGAAATGCTCAGGAAAACCACTGAATATGCACTTCTCAAACTAAAATGGATCGGGGTGGAATAAAAAGCTTTGACATAGTATGCATTGTAATCGCATTTCCCTCAGTTTGCCTTTAGATGGGAAGGCATGGTTATGCAGTACATATCAAATTTGAACAAATTCTTAAAACTAAAATTCATTATAAGGTTGAAGCCTTATATTAATGAATGTTTTCTAATAACAGAAATCCCACTCTTTAATTACAGGTAATGAGGCAAAAGCTAAAGCATGGTAACCTTTTGCTTGTAAATGCAAATATACCCATTAAACCCTCTTGTTAAAAGGTCAGTGCTTAGGGTTGTGTTAGCATTGTTGTCAGGACAGGTTGTAATCTGTTTTGAAGGCCTTAGAATGAAGAATTTTAAAAAAGAAATGAAATGAAAGGAGTTGATTATATGACATTTCTCAGTCATGCGTTTCTGAAGTTATGGATTTTTTTTTACTTGACTGCAGCGTTAGTCCACAGAGAACTGCCCCAGCAACTTAAGGCTAAGGCTGTTTAATATGTTTTAAAAATATAATTAATAAATTTGTATAGCACTTTTTACAATGGACATTGTCTCAAAGCAGCTTTAGAGAAATATCATTTTACATTTACAAGTGACTGTACACTCACACACTAATGGTAGCAGAGCTGCCATGCAAGGTGCTAGCTTGCCATCGGGGGCAACTTAGGGTTCAGTGTCTTGCCCAAGGACACTTCGGCATGGGATCACCCGGGCCGGGATTCGAACCACCTACCCTAGGATTAGTAGATTAGTGGACAACCCGCTCTACCAACTGAGCCACAGCCACCCCTATGGTTTTATTGTTTGAGTGTTGATATTCTGTTATACTTTTGCAAGAACAAGAAAATCAAACACAAAAGAATATGACTTTCAAAGACTCAGTCTGATAAAAATGGCAGAAGAACCTTAGGAGGACTCTTGAGTGATGCAAAAGAAAATTACATTCATTATTCTCTCAACTGTCAATCAGAATGAGACTTGACAATTATGGTCATCTGTAAGTTTTTGTATATGGCAGGGGCAGTTAGGGTGTCCGTCCTAGTGTTCAGCTCCCCTGTGAAGTAGCTTGAGCAGCAACAATTGGAATAGCTACCATGGCTGGCTTCACATTTCTTGGAGGAAGCATGTACAGTATTTTCCATTTTTTTTTTAAATGAAGCTTTATTGAAAGATTTCACCTCACCCTCCCTGGTTGGTAGTTGTTGTGTGATAAGGGATAGCTGGCTAGTGTTTGGGAATTGTCAAATGGCCAAATTAGGAGAAAATGTGGGTTTACAAAAACAAGAACCTCAGAAGTGGCAATTTCTCCCTTCCTTTCCTGTAGAAGTGAGTTTGGAGGGAGTGAAGAAAGGAGCTGTTGTAGGCAAATATACATTGATACATGTATAGGCAAAAATGCATTGGAATTCCACATTTACACATTGAAAAACGTAGTTCTGTGTGATCTGATGTACATTGCAAAGTACATAGGATCACCCAGAATTACTATGCCAGATAAGCAGCCTGGTGGACAAAGCTGATACACAAACTGTAGCTTGTTACCCAACAGTATACACAACCTAACTGGAGCATACCTGCACCATCATCCATCATACTACCATTACAAAGGAACCAACCATGAGACAGCACCCTTACAAATTTTTAATTGAAGAGCAACAAACCACCGAGAAGAAAAACTGATACCATGCTTGAAAGGGCATAACCAGGCCTTCAACATCTTATTGGCCATCAAAAGTAGAGTTGGTATCCAAGAAAGGAGATAGTATACGAGTGTGTGTAGACTTTTGTATATTGAATTTCAAGGCCTATCTTGAAGGTGTTGTTACTACCATATCCGAGGTCTCAAAGTGGGTATTGCTTATTAAAATGGAGAGCATCCAAAAACTGCTTTACTTGCTGTGAAGTGATTGAACATACAATTTATACCTCTTGGACGATAAAGTGCTGCTGCTACAGTATGTTCCAGAGTTTTATGGAACCAGTCTGGGCAAAACTAAAAGGCAAATAGTGTTTCCTTTACAGTGATGAAAGGTGCATACTACAAGTCCATAGCACAACACCAGCTGTTTTCAGGAATGGCAAGCAAAACAAGATTAAGTGCAGCAGTTTAATGACACATCCAAGGTCATTACATGACTCATTTACATTTACTCATTTGGCTGACTTATAATTAATACTGAGCAGGTGAGGGTTAATGGTCTTGCTCAAGGACCCAACTGGGGTAGCTCGGCAATGCCAGGATTTGAACGTAATCTTCCTATCAGTAGCCCAAATCATTGATCGCTGAGGCACAACTTTCATTAAGTGAAGGAAAATTGTAATGTTATGCCTGATAATTCTCATACATTCCAGATGCCAAATATTTGTCTGTAGACACTTCTTATTTCGAAACAACACACTAATTGATCTGACATCACTAAGGAACAAGAAGTTCTCACACATCAGGCTGCTGCCAGTCATCAGCTGAAAATACCCACTGAATGGTAAGACTTCACTAAATATCATGATGCAGGTTAAACCTTCCTCGAGAGTGAGGCCAGAGGGGAGACCAGCACCCAGGCAGAATTGGATTTGTGAATAAACATCTGTTCTCTGGTGCCTAACAAGCACCAAGCACAGACAAACCTCATTTGTTGAAATTATCTGCCCTAATGCAATCCACACCAGAATTTGAAACAGGGTACATGTATGGGAAATATATTATGGGTCCTCTACCTAATCATAGATAATTACAGTAAATATCTTGAGCAGTTTCAAATTCAGATAGCATAGAATAGCCAGAATGCTCACTAGAGAAATGTTCACACATTCAGGTATTCCTAGATATTTGGCCTCTGACTGAGGGTTCCGTTTATATCCCATCTCCTCAACCTGACTACAATCTATCATTCCCAAAGCAATCTCAATTTAGAACAATAATCACCCATGGGTTCTATGGTTAAGTAAAGTTCATGTTGCCCAAAAATCTGTACAGTACTGAGAATATAACTAAAAAATGGTAAATGGCGCACTTATATAGCGCTTTTTTATCCAAGGCACTTGGATCCAAAGCGCTTTACACTGTGTCTCATTCACCCATTCACACACACACTCACACACCAATGGTAGCAGAGCTGCCATGCAAGGCGCTAACTTGCCATCGGAGGCAACTTAGGGTTCAGTGTCTTGCCCAAGGACACTTCGGCATGGGATCACCCGGGCCGGGATTCGAACCGCCACCCGCACGGTTAGTGGATTAGTGGACAACCCGCTCTACCGACTGAGCCACAGCCGCCCCAAAGCAAAGCCCCAAACTAAAGGCTCTATCTTCAAACTGTAGCACTTATAAGATGGTACAAAGGCAACTTCACCTTCAGGTTTGAGCAAATGTCAGGAAGGTGCAGATTAAATTAGCCAATCACAAAAGGTCAACACGACCCATCAAGAGTCATAGTTTGGGTACGGACTTGTCTCATGCGAGTGTGAATTGTATTGCAGACATGCCATAGAGCAGAAGAGTTTAGAGCAAAGTATCAAACCACTGAATCTCTAAACTAAATATTATTTTAATAGACAATAGACATTTCAATGTATGCCCATGGGATATACAATGTTTTGTATTTTTTGCCACTACGTGTGATAACCTATTTAAATGATCAACATTTATATAGATCAAGTCTAGCTGGTAGAAGAACATTGTTGATCAACTGCTTGTTCTAATAGGCAATTCTCTAAATGTCTCTAAATGTGGCAATATTGTAATGGGTAAGGAGAAATATTGCATTTGTCTGACTTGTATATAAAACCTATATTTTATATAGATATGTGTGTGCAATTTTTTTTTTTTTTTGTGCCAGCTCAAATAACTGCCTAAAAGCATGTAAAGCACAGAAGCACAGCTTTTTAATGGGGATTTTCAGTGAACATTGAATAAATTATATTTAGGACAAGGCACATGTTTTCTGCTTTAAAGCCAGTGGATTAATGCAGCATTCATCTTATGTGTGTAAGAGTAAATACCACTGAAGACTACTCCACTGAAAGGACAATGGAAAGAATATCTAATAATAGATTTTCAAAGAATGCTTTCATTTTCACTGCATTTTATATTATGTTTTGGAATGTTGTGTTGTATGGTAAGATAAAAAAGGGAAATAATGAGTCACAGATTTCTGAGTACTAGCTGTTTTCCTTCCGCTAACCAATTGTTAAAATATAAATAAAATATAAGAGATATTTGGGGACGTTTAAGGATGTAAAGAGTTCCTGGAAATCATGGATATAAAGAGTTGCTGGGGGAATTCCTGTGCAGGTTCTGCTACTGTGGCCAAGCTTTGGGGTCAAACTGACTATTACAGAAGGAACAGACTATTATCTATTATAGATTTAAAAAAAAAAAATGTAAAAGTAAAAACTGTACAGTTCATTAGAGTGCAGTTCATAAAACCGGTACCAGTCTTCATTCAACAGATGGACAGTCATCTGGTAACTTCCTGAAATTGAGCTCTTATATCAGTGGAACATCATCACTAATAAGCCTATTAAGATTGAATGAACAGAAGGAGCATGACTAAGCCGGTAATCTTGCACACACCACTTGATCCTTCAGGCATTCTCAGTTAATTAGTTGGAAATAGAAAGCCAGGATAATATTTATTTCCAAAATTGTATAGAATAAACAAGTCTAAATGAACATTTGGAGGCAAAATGAAACATTAATTTGCATGTAAAAGCTTGTGACAAGAATGAACCCAACAACCTCTCTTTCATTCTTTCATCATATATATACATATAAATTTGTGGCTATGTAAAAATCATTTATTTGGTTTAAATAATCAGTTAAGTGTTTATTTTAGATATAAATATAAATATAATATGTGCTATAATTGGTTAGAATGTACTTCATTGGAGGAACATCCAATTATTTGATGCTATATAAAGTAGATACAGAATATACACTTCCAAAAAACGTGGATATGTCATATTTTCTTTTTTTTAAATTAAGCCTTAAGTATCAAGACTATTTATACCACAGTACTGTTGAATTCTCAAATCTGA
>JAFFST010046463.1:62448-78514 GCA_022414735.1 Noturus placidus | reverse complement strand
GGGGGGGGGATAAGTCTTGAACACATCAACATTTTGTTCAGTAAATATATTTCCAATAAGGCTATTCACATGAAATTTTCACCAGACATCAGTGTTAACTCAAGAAATCCGGAAATATAACGAATTCACAACATTCAAGTCCATTCATAAAGTTCAGTGTAATAAAGTGGAATGACACGGGAAAAAAGTATTGAATACGCTAAGACAAAGCAGTACTCCAAGGTGAGGTAAGGCAAGGAACCAGCTGAAATCCGTAAGTAATTATACCCCCTAACTGTGCAAATTAATATCAGTTGGCTTAGTAAATTGATGGTCTGTATAAAGGATGTTCGTTACCAATGTTTCACACAAGAAACATCTCATGATGGGTAAAAGCAAAGAGCTCTCCAAATATTATAGCAGCTATAAACAGCTGTTCCTTCACCAGATTCTTCTTTTTCTCTCTTCTTACTGAGAAACAGCAAATCCCTTCATCATCAAGTCCTTCTTATGTCAGGAGATTTAAAGTTAAAGCTCATTATTCTGAATGTCACAAAGCATTGACACTGGAGACTCCTTCCCAAAATGTTAATAGACACCTCCTCATAGAAAACTTGTCATATCAGTGATTACACTTTAATCTGTTGGCCATGGAGCGTCCACAGTATATGTTGTTACTGACAATGATTCTGTTATATAAGATCAACACCTTGTGACCAATCAGATGTGAGAATTCATCAGACTGGATTTGAACACTTGATTTGAAGTCACAAAGTGAAGTACTTTAGAAAGTAGGACCTGCATACTGCCGTTCGTGATGTGGATTTTTAGCAAAGACCTGACTCTGCTGTCAGTCCACAGAGATTTACACAGAAGTGCCTCAGCGCTTTGGTAGGATTAATTAAAAAGACAAGCAATGGCAATAAGCCACAGTCTTAAACAGCACATCAGTGGCGCAGTGGTAGCTGAAAAATAATCAGCACTTCAGATGCAGTGCTGAACTTTTAAGGACAGAAATGAGGAAGGAAATGAGACCCTGTTCAGAGCTGGAATTAACCTTCGTCTGGGGGTGAGCCTATCACAAGTGGACAGCATTAAGTACAGTAACACCATGTGCAGATGTGTTCAGCGGTGCTTATGGTCATATGTCTTGTTTGAAATGCCAATGTATTCTGATGCATAACTGAGAAATCATTTATAAATTTCTTACTAAAAATTTAAAAGTAATATTACTTAAAAAAAAAAAAACCATTAAAACTAATAACTGCAATTAGGTCCAGTATATAAATAGCAATTTGTGTGGGAATAATTCCAAAGAAGAACATATTTTTTTGTAAAGAAAAGTTTAGTTAAAAAAGTTTAATATTTGAATTAATTAATGTTAATTATCTTTTAATTAATTCTGTTCAGGAAGAAATACATTTAGCAGTAGCGTTTGTAGAAATAACAAGGAGGCAATATGTTTGTTATAATAAACTATTTTAATTTTAGTTTTGAGTTATTTACTTACAGTAATCCATCATATTTAGCTTGTCCACACATATCTTTAAGGTATTATTTATTTGTTTTATTTTATTTAACCTCCTCAAACACACAGTTAATCCAAATCAATGTATGCCACTAGTCTCTATGTCTACATCGAGTATAGTACGGTAGTGTCCTGTGAAGTGCTATGTGCTTTGTTGAAGTGCTTTGTAATGTCACAGCCTTATTCCTTATTCATTATTTTCCTCAAAATTCTACAAACAATACTCTATAATGACAACATGAAAGAAGTTTGTTTTAAATCTTTGCACATTTATTAAAAATAAAAATAACAAACAAAACAAAACAAAAAAAACCCCTTTGTTTTACATCTTATTCCAGGAACCTTTGGAAGGTAACAGTTGACAAAAAACTGTTAAGACACATTTAAACCAGCTACAACTTGTGACGTTTATCATAACAAGACTTAGAGGTTATTCAGAGTAGGACCATCATTAAAATCCTCCTGACATTCACTTCCTGATACTGTTGATGGCTGCATGTTCAGCTAAGAGACTAGAAACAAACTTGGTTTCTTCCCTAAGGCCAGTGATGGGTATGTGTGTGTGTATGTGTGTGTGTGTGTGTGTGTGTGTGTGTGTGTGTGTGTGTGTAAGTGTGTAAGTGTGTCTGTGTGGATTGCACATCTTTTGAAGTTAAACCTCCCCAAATCAACAGGCCATCAAGCATCTGACTTCTTGCATCTATCAGGCGCATACTGGAGTGTGGGGAAGAAAATAAAACGCGCCCACCACTCAGACTTCCAATCAAGCCAAGACCAATAGGTGTGTGTTATTCCGTAATAAACCCGGCTCATCCCGGAGAACTCGCCATTGTATTTTGTTCTGCTTTGCTTCTTTTCATCTACCCAAAGGACTTACATGTGGGATCTACAAAAGCCAGAATTCAACATTTTATGCTTCATTCCTCCTATATTGTTATTACAACTTGTTGGATTCATCTGAATCTTTCGTGCTTTATATTTTACACAAGATTAAGCAGCCAATCAGAACCCAGCTGCTAATCTGGCGTGGCTGAATTCCATGGCACATAATGAGCAAGTTAGATGATGTGTAAAGTTGAGCTACTGTTCCTCGGTCAACTTCTACTGCTAAATCTTTCATACGGTATGAATTAATGCACATATTAAACATTTTTTTTAAAGACAGGAGCTGCTTGATGATGTGGGTTTTTTTTTCCCCTTTCTTAAGTGTGACTGAGTCGAGTCCTATTACACCCTGCAGTACAAGAACAAATCAATGCATAGTATGAGAAAAAAAAAACAAAAAACAATATACTGTAGTTTTCTATACATGAACCAGCTCTGATAAACTGTTATGGACAATCAAGTGCATTTATGTGCATTATTTATCTGAAGGTAGCTCACTCGACCAGAGACTAGGAACAATATGACAGGAAAGGAGCGCATTATTTGATGACATGATGACATGGCTTGTTTAAAACGAAAGTAAAAGTTGATACATCATACATCAAAATGTAGGGCGGCTGTGGCTCAGTCGGTAGAGCGGGTTGTCCACTAGCCACTAATCGTGCGGTTGGTGGTTCGAATCCCGGGCCCGGGTGATCCCATGCCGAAGTGTCCTTGGGCAAGACACTGAACCCTAAGTTGCCCCCAATGGCAAGCTAGCACCTTGCATGCAGCTCTGCTACCATTGGTGTGTGAGTGTGATCTCATTAGTAAGTCGCTTTGGATAAAAGCGTCTGCTAAATGAATAAATGTAAATATAAATATATAAAACATTTCAAAATGAACAAACACTGAAATGCATCACATTCAAAATAGATGTCCATGACTCTAGTGAACTGAAATGCCATTATAAAATAAAACATAACCGCTTCAAACTATCTTATTTATGGCCATAAAGTAATCGTTAATAGTTATAGCAATAGCATTAAAGCATAAAGGTTGTCACTATTCAGTCATGTTAGTTGCTTATCCTGACCTTTGTAAGCAATGAAGAATACTCCTCATGCAGTGTTTGCTAAAATGTCATTTCTAATCTAAATGAACTGCTATAGCACATTTCCATGATCAAAAATCTAATAGTACATTGTGAAAGTACTGCTGCGTCAGTTGTATCTGGTGTGTCATTGGATTCCTGCCACCTGTACCATCATCATCATCATCATCATCATCATCATCATGATCATCATCATCATCATCATCATCATCATCATCATCATCATTATCATCATCATATATTCAACAATAACAATACTATTATGCCACTGTGTAAAAAGGTTACTCCCAGAGAAATGAACCACAAAAATGTAAATTACTTATTGATCGCTTGCTCTTTCAGTGTGACATCTATCTTATAAACGGGGGACAGGTTTGACAATAACAATATTTGTTTTGATTAGGACCTTTACAGTTCATTTGAATTTACTACATGCACCTCCTTGCTGCCTTTACAGAAATAAAGCTCCCCCTCTTCCCCTCTGTTTCACCCCTTTCTCTCTGTCTCTCGCTTTTCATGAGAACTTTTACGCAGGACAGATGGGACAGGGAAAATGCTGGATTAGAGAGGAAATCCAGGAGGAACTGGCTTGTAAATTAAAGCCAAAGATCAGCCTCTTTTTTTCCCTAAGGATTAGACAAAGCAGCAGAACCCCATAAATGTACAGCTGAAAAATGGCACCAAATGTCATATCTCTATATTTCTCTTCCTCCTCCTATGTTTCCTCAATCCCAGTAAGTGAAAAACTCCAAAAATATGACCAGCATAGTGAAAGGAGATTCCATTACTTCACATTCAGGGTGAAATTTACAGCCTTCATTGGAAAAGTTGCCAAATCCATCAAACGCACTACATTTTATTTGCCTACACTGAGCGATTGAATCATCTGTGTGCTGACGCAGCACTGCATAGGATTTAACACCATCATTATAAAAGGTTTTGTTGCAAGAAATAGGCCAGATATAAGAGCTGCATGCTATTTTGTCTTTACAAATACAAAGATTTAAGTACTAGAGACACCATTTCATTTGGCTGTTTTAAATAATTATCCAGTGCCCGAGGGCAAAGCAAACACTCTCAATGAACGCCATAAAAACAAACTAGAGTAGGACTAATAAGAACAGAATCTGGCCCTGTCTCACAGGATGACTTTAGTTTGCTTTTATCTTTTCCTAGTGCATTTTTTTTTCATTCCAGAAATGATATAATTAGTGTCTGCTACATTGGCTGACCCATTCTCCAGAATCCCAGAACGGTAAACAAAATATCAATCACGTTCAACAAAGCTGTCCATGTGGCGAGCCTGGCCTTAATTAAATACACACAAGAACGTATCTCTTTAAAAATACTACACAAACCATATCTGGAATAAAAATGGTCCGTAATTTTTTTATTTTTTTATTTATTTATTTTTTTTAAACTTTCCTACAGGGCAATTTGTATAAATATTTGTTGTTTTGTCTGTATTTTAAAGATGAGTATAAAGGAACACTACTTTTGGTTTTGCTGTTATAGCCAGTAAGTTGGAGAGTAGGTCAGAAGATCGTTCATGCTCTTTGAGATGAACCTTTGGGTGTATACTCGACAATGTAAGACATGCTGTTTTGCTTAGAAGTAGAACGAAATGGTTTTCCAAAATATTAGGCTAAAGAGATCTCTACATTTTACATGGGTGGCTCATTAGTGGTCTTACAGAAGACATCTGGCTCATAAGTGCAGACCCCAGATGGATCACAATAATTATAAAGGTTAATTATATCATTGCATCAATTTTATATTTAGTCTTTGAGAAGAAACAACCTTGTTAAAAAAGTACTCTACATTATTATTTTTCCTCATAAAGCAGCAACAGTAATAACATTTTCATTGTTAGCGACATTTACAAGCAAAGCACTGGTGACCTCAGCGTGTATCCCTTCTTGACAAACTCTGCGGACAAACCAAACACCAACACACACGGTCACTGACAACAACATAAGCAGCTTCCTCAGGCCCTAACCACAGCGCCGAGTCACAGCAGCTACCTCATCAGCGTGGATAACAGCTTTTTTCTCCAGGGTGCATGCCTTCTTAATAGCTTTTTCTTTCCACATGGTAAAATGAAGATGAGCCCGAGATGCAAAAGCAAACAAGAAGATGTTTGTCTTTGAATCTCAAGACGGAGAATTTACAACAGTAAACTTGCACATTTCCCCCTTTTTTTATGGTCTTTCTGGAATGATTTCCCCCAAAGTCCAGGCCACTGTGTGTCATTTTAAGATTGGTTCAGCAGCACAGCTTAGTGACTAAATGGCATTTCAGCCTTGAAATCTGATTTCTCTTTATTTCTCTTTCAATCAGTGCTTTAAAGCTAAGCTCAATGGTAAAATTTGAGAAGAACTAGATGCTCAACTGCAATAGGCTGTATATTGTATATATATATATATATATATATATGTGTGTGTGTGTGTGTGTGTGTGTGTGTGTGTGTGTGTGTGTGTGTGTGTGTGTGTGTGTGTATGTCCTTGAGGTCTTCAAGTGGAGGTCTAGGCATGTCTTTTCCAAACTCATCTATCAAGAGTAACACTAGGTACAAGTGGTAACATGATGCGCCGGTCCAAAACAAAACAAAAAAAAAATGAGCATTTTAAATGAAAAAGCCTTTAAAATTTAACCGTTGTCACTATTCAGTCATGTTATTTGTTTATCTGGCCATTTGTACACAAGGAGATTCTTCTTAGATGAACCTTTTTATTTGAAAACCCCAGTTCTAGAGCTTTCTCTCAACCTTTCTCTCAGTCCGATGCACTAAAACCACAAGTAACATCAGCAGTAATGAAAACCATCACTGTCCATGATTGACTTAATCTCAGATGGTAATTACAGGAGCACAAAATCTGGGTTATGTATTTCAAGCCTCTAAAGTGGAGCATGAGTTGAAGAGATGGAATGGAAAACATGGGAAACATGGGAATTCTGCAGGCCAGATTAAGCTTGTTTGTTCCCTCAACTCCCTGGGATGATTTTCAGTGACAGGTCTAGTATATAACACACAAATACAGAAGAGCTTATCCCTCTTTATATGAATGATATCAAGGCAATGGTATTTAATAATTTTATCTGTACCAGACCTTTATAAAAGCAGAAAACATTGACAAAGTGCTTGTCTTTTGTTGAGATTTGACAGTGTGGAAGCCAAAGCTGTGAAGTCAGCTAACAAGGGAGATTAGTGAACAAATGTTTGGTGCATGAAACTGAGCTACTATGTACCAATAAAAATAGATAAAGAGCAAGAAAGTGATTATTTTATACAGTGTGCCATGGCCAGTGTTGAGGCTATTAATCTAATGTTTTCAGTGATATTACATTCTGGTATTTTCAAAGGTCTGTGAAGACACACACAGCTGAGAAAGCATATTCCTCATAAGCAGGCTTGACTCATTTTGGTTTTCCAATTTCTTTAATTTAATTAGTAAATTTAATTGCTGTCAGAGAGCATTATGGGTAGCATCTAGTCACCATTATTGATTAAAGTGCTTTGCACCATGTGGCCATCCATGCTAATTTGCTCTCAGTTGTTCATGAGTGAAAAAAACAAAAACAAACAAACAAAAAATCCCTTGAACAAAACTCGGCTCCCAGAACCAGCGGTGTTGATGTTTGCAAGTCTCAAGGATTAACTGACCTGGGGTTCTATGGTCTTTTAGGCTAAACGAGATAGCAGTCCATTAGACTGTGTACACATTCCAAGAATGATCACTTATGTGTTTGCAGTTTGAAATGGAGATGGGTGTTGCTTGTCTTTCAGGATGGATGAAAACGGCTCCTGCCTGTTCCATTGGCCTGCCAATGACCCCATTCAGCACAGCAGCATTTTTTAACAGCAACATCTGGATGGGGATTAATGTCCAAGATGACACCACACCCTTTAACCACTTAGAGAAGACTAAAACACAGCCCATGGATCAAGTAGGGAAGGCTGGAAGGAGGACAAAGGACAAAGGACGGGATGATGATGTTTAGAATTATTAATACATGACTTTTCTTAAGTGATGGGATTTGAAACAAATCACATATTTGACTGCACAAGCTGGTAGAAGCCTTAAACAACAAGAGGCTTGTTTAGGGGATTAAAAAGTTTCACTAAACATTGCAGGGGGTCAAACTATCAGTAAAGAGTGGGGGAAAGAGATGAAGTGAAAAATGAGAGAAGGACCAGGAAGTGCAGAAAAAAAAACGAGTAAGTATAGGAGGGAAAGAGAACTGAGGAAGAATGATTAGACTCACGTCCAATGCGAAATGTGATCTGATCACGCCGTTGGCCGTCAGGATTCTGGAAACAGCTGTATAGGCCATTGCTACTCATGTCCACCTCCATGAGAATAAGTCGAGGCCCTTCCTCCCTCCGCTTGGCCTTAACATCTGTCCCATTCACCTTCCACGTGACTGAGGCATCATTGTCCAGAGACCCACACTGCATTGTTACATTGCTGCCGATCCTCGCATACTGGATCCTGCCTCCTGGGTGAGAGAGCAGAACATTATAAGTAATATGTCATGCATCTATTAAATGTCAGCAGGTCAAATATATCGAGTCAGACAAAACACCTGACCATTTACAGCTTTAGTATTCTGCGTTAGGCTGTATGAAGGGAAAAATACACATTTCCCTTGTGTGACAACTGTGAATACCGAATAAAAGTTCTCATATTTCTCAATATCTCATAATCCATTTGAATACCGTATTTGTTTCAGAGTAAAGAACTCAATAGAATATTCATTATTGCCCTCTGTTTACCTCCAAAAATGAAGCCATGGCTGTTTTACCAAAAGTATAAGAATCACATTTCCCCTCAGCTTCATGAACAACATAAGCGCTGGACATTTGTCCGTGTAACAAAAAAAGTAATTTAAAATAAATCATGCCCAGTACCATAGATAAAAAAAAAAACAAAAACAAAAAAAAAAAAACTATTGTCACCATTTAAAATAATTGTCAAAAATCAGGTAATATAAAATAAACTATAGATAAAAGTTCAATTTATCCCTTTAAATAATTTGAGAAAATACAGTACTTATATTCCATCTAAAAAGAACAGCTTCATAAGAACTTCATAATATTGATAATAAAATATTGTTGACAACCTTAAAGAATATTTACAATGAATTGTGGTCCATAAAAAGATCGATGGTATCATGAACTTGAGCTCAATACTTGGCTGCTTCAGTCAGAAGGCTAAGACCTGGCCATAGATAAAGCTTTCAGCTAGGATAATAATCGTAAACATCCATACATGCAAAAACATAAAAAGTGTTCTGCACTGAGGAGTAGAACAAAATCCCTCTGCAAGCGTCTACAACTTTGTTAGACAAAAATCTCAGTGCTGTTATTATCTCTCGGGAAGGTTCTAGGAAATCCAAAATTGTGGTGCTGACAATAAATTTTAAACCAGTGTTTTGCAGAACAAAAACCCACAATGGGTTCCTTTCACTGATTTGTGTCTGCGTTTGTTTCGAGTCATATTTTGGTCCTGTCTCCGCCTGGAATTTAAAAAAAAAAAAAAAAAATCTGATTGTGTGCACCTGTTCCTTGTTTCCCCTTAATTAGTTTGTTTATTTGTACCCTCTGCATTTCCCTGTTTGTTTGCAACATCTTATCATGCATTCATCCCTTTAACTGTGCCACGTCTTCTCTTGTTACTAGTTTTATTTTTCTCTAGTTCTTCCCGTTACTGACTCTGGTCTGTCTTTATTTGTTTTTGGATAATTAATAACACCATTTTAACCCTTTATGTTTTGAATGCAATTGTCCATGTTCAAAATTTTAGAATTTCCCTAAAATAATAAACTAAGCTCATAGTTACGTCTTGTTTCAGCTATCATAAATAAAATAATTGAGAAAACATATTTTTAAGTCTATTATGTTGAAACAAAATTTTACAGTGTGCCTATATGAAGTTAATTGTTGTCATGGTTGCACTGAATGGCACAGAATTACACTACCCATCAGCCTCAGTACATCACATGACCAAGCCTCACTAATCACTCACTTATGTGTTTTTATGACTTGTTAGCACCACTATTTAAGTCCCAGTTTTTCAGCATCGCATTGTGAAGCTTTTGTATGCCATGTTATCGCTTATAGTCTGTATGGTTCTTGCCTCATAGACATAGTTCATGTTGATGGTTCTTGTGTTCACCCTTTTGTTTGTTTTGTTCATGCTTTCCACAATAAATTGCTTGCTCTTGCATCCGCCTCCACAGACATATCCATATATTGACTATGGCGCTATGCTAATTATCAGACTTTATCTCAGTGTACTTTTGCATATTGAAAGTGCAACTGAACATTTGAAGAGATCTTTTAAGGACAGTATCCATTAAGAAGATTGTGCATTTTTTTTTTTTTTTTTTTTTTTAAACACTCTTCATAGTGTTGTGTTGGGGTGTGTTTGTGTTCACAGTGATTGCATCGAGCTGGTTCTACAGTGTTTGGGGAATTAAAAAGCAACCATTATTCCGTGTCCATGTTCCCCAGGCCTCTATCTATATCTATCTGCCATGTCATTAGATCTCCAAGTCCCCAAGGTTTAAATTACAGCTCAAAACTATGACTACAGGGATGTTTTTATCGTTAAAAAGAAAAAAAAAAAAGTCACAGCCTCAATAGTTGAGTCTGAACACGTTATAAAGTCTACAGCTGAACCTTCACCACTGAATACACTTCATGAAATTCACACATCTATTGAAAAACTCCACTTATATGCAACAGCAGCTGTAATTCGAACACATGACCAAAATTTCTCTATATTACACATATAACATTTCAATTATGCAACACAGATGAGAATTCTCATACAAAATCACCCAGCGGACAATAAAGGCTCTCTGAAGCCTATTTAAATGTGTTGATTGATTATGTCCGGCCTCAAATCCGAGCTCTCAAAGAAGATAGCTGAGTAAAACAAACTAGTGAATAGCTTTTCTCCCAAACACGCTCAGCACTGGAGTCATTGCTTTGCCCTCTGGCCTGTTCTCTTTGAGGGTTCTCATTAAGAGATAGTCTCTCGTTTCTCTTGTTTGCCAGACTGCTTTTGGCAGCCGGTATGTTTGAAAGTGCAAATAAATGCATTTTTTTTCCACTCGGCTTATCTTATCCTGAACAGGCTATAATAGGGCACTTAATCGCTTGGCCCTCAGTATGATAAAACAAAGCCTGGATGCATTAAATCATATCTGCTGCTATTTGATGGCCTGGAATGCTTAATCCACATTATGCAGTTTAAAAAGGTGCATCTATCACAGGATTATCTGATGCCAGTTTTTTTATTTTTTATTTCCCCCAGCAAATATTGTATGGCCATTTCCAACCTGCTGCCAAACTACATCATGTGTTTGTCACTTGAATAATCTATATTGTCTTGAAACACTCTTATACAAGCCAAACAATCCACCATAGACATCCTCTGAGATCAGCAAGTCCACAATAATGCGCTATGAGTCCAATACATAGCTTCAAGGACAATCACTGAGTCCCTTTTCAAGAAAGAAAAACAAAACAGAATTGAGATGCAAAGCAGCGGCAAAATTGACACTTCACTGTGGAGACGTAAACTGGCAATGGAGCTTAGCAGAGGCTCATGGGTGAAATGAGATAGAGGCCGCTCCACACCCACATGGAGGATCTCTGACTTTTTTTACGAGGCAGAGATGTGCAGGCCGGACTGGGAAGCTGTGCAGGGGATTTGCTCCACAGCTGGAACTCCTGTCTAGATGAGAAACAGCTGTGTCTGTGTTCACGAAACATGCAGCCAAAATACATAGCAGCTAAGTGGCCATACAAATGAGGCACCACTAGCCAGAAGCTGCCTCTATAAATGAAAACCTGGTTGATCAAGTTAATCACTGCTGATGAGTTTTCGTTTCCTGAAATGAAATCTCAGCACCTGTAGAGGGTGTGAACTAGTTATATTCAACATCAGCTAAACACTTGGGGGTGGATTTTAACCGATAAATGAATATAACATAATATTAATAGATGCTCAATTATTCATCTTTAGTAAGCATTCTATCCTGAACACAGTCATGGTCAATCATTAGCCTATCCTGAGTGCAAGGTGGGACTACACCCTGAATGGGACACAAGTCAGTAACAGTAAATCATTCAAAATAAATAGGAATGCTTGGCTCAAGATCAGACGAGGAAACCATTTTGCAACTTTGTACCATTTGTAGTTCTGTGATGGCGCTACACAGAATAATGGTGACCACCAGATTATAGTTGCTCTAATCGGACATGCTGAGTCGTAAGGAACCCTGTTCATGCGCTACCGTACTGTGTTGTAATTTTCCTACAAATAAAGGTTCCACAAAGCTACAGGCTGAGGAAAAGTCACCAGGATTAGAAAGCGTTGGAACATACAACACAAATCAGAATTTTCTGTCCTACCCCTGTAGCTCTGGTGGCTTAACTGCTATAGCTGGGGAATGTGGGCTTGGCCACACTGACCATTTATTTTCTTGCTGTAGCCTGTAGTGGGGGGGGGGGGGGGGGGTGCTTGATAACTCATATCCCCTGGCGCTGTTCTAAACTCTCTCTCATCCCTCACGGACCTCCCATGAGGCACCACATGGATCTCAGGGATGGGATAGATGGGATTTTTCTCTTGGACTTCTTGTTCCACTCTGTTTGAATTAGCAAAACATCCAAAAGTGTGTGTGCTAAGCAGATACTACATGCTACCTAGGCTGGATATATCTCACTCCCTGGGGTATCAAACAAATATTAGAGAGACATGTGACTCAGTTATGCTTTATGCTTTACCTAAACTGTTTAACTGGAAAAGGTACAATGTTGTGACATCCAAGTGCTGCAGGCATAGAGCACAGAAAAATGTCAATGCTACTCAGGCCATTCCTTTCACACATTTGACCAAAGCAAGGAACACAAGCCTGTAGAGATCTGTAGGGATGGCATCTTTCTGCAGTCTGGGGTCATGTTTTTGCTCAAAGCTACAATTGTGGCAGCATCATTTTATCAGTTAGGATTACACCCTGACCTTTTAAGTCACAGATCATAACCCAGGTTTTTCGTTTTACTGCTTATGTTATTCCACAGTGATTTAAAGTAATAAATCTTCATTTCCCTTGCTCTGATTTTTGATAATCCTCAGTCACGCTCAGTCGCTCATTATTTCGATGGAAACTTGAATGCCATGGCAGAGGATATGAAATGGGCTGCATGCAAATTCAGCCATGTCTGCTAATGAAAGGGAGCGTGGGGCCACACACCAAGGCAAATCGGAAACGCTGTAGATTAAAGCACCTCGTAACACTCACGGCAAATTCTCTAATATGCAGAGACAGCTATCATTTAAAATGAATCCCATTCTAGAAATGGGTTGCACAGCAACAGCTCAATCATATGAATTAATTAAGCACCCTTCTCTACCTTTGATAATGTAGTGCATTAGTTCTGATGCAGAAATGGGGGCTACTCAAGTGTAACCCAGTTCCCAGAAGTTGGACTTTTAGGGGCTTGGGTTAGTAATTAAATATACCAATTATTCATGGTGTAACCATGCCACTACCTGTATCTGTATATGTTTAGGGCTCCAAATATCCACATCTGTATATGATTTTGAATTTAAACTTGAAGTACGAATGGCCTGAACTGATTTTTCTTTTCTTAAAAATTTTAATGAACCTACTGTATGCCCTGGAAACACTGGAAAACATTGGTGGAAAAAAGGCATAGCAATGCCAACACTGTCAGCATGATGTGCGAATTCTAGCTGTAACAGTTCCTCAACCTCAGCTACATCACTCAAGTTCACACTGGTTGTCAACTAGGTATGTGTATGGGACTTTCTTTTATTGCCACTCATGGAGTTCCTATTTTTTGTTTGTACCTGCCTGCAATATTTTGGTCGGTTCTGTTCTGGATATATCCCCAAATATAGCCACTACAACCTTGACCAGACAGTTACTAAAGATGCTGTAAATGCACTGAACATCAGCTTGGCCACACTGACCATTTATTTTTCTTGCGCTAGCTTGTGATTGGGAAGTTTTTCCCCTGGCCTAATCCCTAGCCGCTGTTCTAAACTCTTTCTTGTTCCTCTCAGACCTTCCATGATGCACCACTTGGATATCAGGGGTGGGATGGTTGTGATTTTGTTCTTGGACTTCTTGTTCCACCCTTTTTGACTTAGCAAAACATTCAAAAGAGAATGTGTGAAGCAGATAGTACATGCTATCTAAGCTGGATGGATATACATCATTAGAGCTCCCTGGGGTATTTCATATTAGAGAGACATGTGACTCAGTTACACCTTATGCTTTACCTGACCAGGCAGTTACTAAAGATGCTGTAAATGCATTGTGTACTGTTGTTTAGGTAAATTAATGTGGTATTTTTATTGTCCCCTAAAATACACTGTACAGGTGCATCTAAAAAAAAAAAATAATATTATGGAAAAGGTTTTTTTTTTTTTTTTTTTTTTACAAAATTTAATTAAGAAAGTTGAATTTTAAAATATTCTAGATTACATTACACATAAAGTGAATAATTGTATAAGTTCTTTAATCTGATATTTTGAAATACTGGATTTTTTTTTTTTATTATTTCCATGAGCTGTAAGCCGTAATCATCAAGATTAAAACAAAGAAACAAAAAAGGCTTGGAATATTTTAGTTTATATGTAATGAATCTAGAATATATGAACGTTCGACTTTTTGAATTCAATTATGAAAACAAAAACTTTTCCATGATATTCGATATGAGAGATCACCTGTATATTGACAGCTCACTTATGTCTGCATGAAAGAAAAAATAAAAATAAACACTTTTTGTTACATCCCACAGGATCTCAGTCACAATGCACACTTCTAGTCGCAACAACATAGCCTGTGAAAACCTTCTGGCAAGCTTTATTTAAAAAATAAATAAATAAATAAATAGAAAGAAAAGAAATTCCTATGCAAGTGCAATTCCTATTCATGTCTGGGTTTATAAATATTCAGAACATAATATCTGTTCAACCTGAATTATGTATTTATATTCAGTTACCACATCTCTACCACATGTATATTCCAAAAAGACAGAACTGCTGCCAGAAGAGACAGTACAAACCTCCTAGTGTATAAATTGATACTGATCTGATTGCTGCTAGTGTTAAAGTATCGGTTCTCTCAATGGTACATGTCAAACTGGCAACAATAATACTATGTTATGAAGTTGTGGTGATTGTGAGATATTTGGGCTGCTGGCCCAGTCTCATCTGCCTCATTTTATTTTTTTTTTTCCAGTCTTAAACAAGAGGCATGTAAGAAAGAGCACAAACCACTCCACGGCCGACTTGTTGAACTATACACTGCTCATTTGTTTTTCAAAGCTGTGGAGGAGTTTTCATTAAAACCCACAAATAAACATGGGGTCAAAACTCAATGCACCTCACCTCAGGTTCAGTTTTTACCAGAGTCCTCATTCATATTTGAAAAGATTCCTTAAGCCAAAAAAGTCCAACCAAAGTGCATTTACAGTCCATGAGTAAGATTCAGGACACTGAAAAGGTCAGGACAGGGTTCACAGATAACCAGCAAGCACTGTGGCCTCTATAGACATCGAACATGGCCTGAATAAAAGAGCTGGCATTCACTGTTGAGACTCATCAGGTCGACAAGCTATTAGAAACTTTTTTTTTTATTATTTTCAATGAATCTCGAAGAATTCTGGTAACGCTTTCTATGAAGCCCATATTCATAAATCATGACCTGTGCTTATAATTATTTGTAAATTGCTAATGATTCTTTGCTAAGCATTTTTACAAACTCTAACAATAACTCAAAGCTTGAATAATCTGTTGTAAATATCCATCCATCTTCAAACGCTTATTCCTTTTCAGGGTCACGGGGAACCTGGAGCCTATCCCAGGAGGCATCGGGCACAAGGCGGGGTACACCCTGGACAGGGTGCCAGTCCATCACAGGGCACAATCACATACACACTCACATTCATACACTACGGACACTTTAGACACGCCAATCAACCTACCATGCATGTCTTTGGACTGGGGGAGGAAACCGGAGTACCCGGAGGAAACCCCCGACGTACGGGGAGAACATGCAAACTCCGCACACACATGGCCCCGACGGGACTCGAACCCTGGACCCTGGAGGTGCAAGGCGAACGTGCTAACCACTAAACCACCGTGCGCCCCCTGTTGTAAATAATTCCTTTATAATTACAATTATTCATGATAATGTCAACAACCGTTAGAATTAATAATGAGCCCTGAATAATAATACATTAACTCTGATATTTTGTAACAATTACAAAAAGATGATAAAATTTAAAATGTCATCATTGAATGCTTCCAAAAATGGCAAGGAAACATACATTATGTAGCACCAAGCTTTGTGCACAACATTTTTTCTTTTCCCCCAACCTTTAACAATATGTCTGTATTTTTTTTGGAATGAATATGCAAGTAGAACATGTGAGTAATTCTGAATTGCATTGCAAAAATAAAGTGACTGCATATATATATATATATATATATATATACATATGTTTTTTTTTTTACTTTTAGATTTCCTTA
>JAFFST010046459.1:2135-14072 GCA_022414735.1 Noturus placidus | reverse complement strand
GTGTTGTCCTTGACTATTGTTTAAATTGGTTTGATGTTCCGAAACACTTAAGTGTGACAAACATGCAAAGGAACAGGAAATGAGGAAGGGGGCAAACACTTTTTCACACCACTGTATGTCCATATTATTTTGTAATTATACATACTGTGTACATACCATTCCATTTTCTTAATTTAGTCTATTTATGTCTATCTTTTCTGGAATTTATACATACTGTGTAGTATTATTCCACTTAGTAAATGTGTGACGTGCACCATCAACACCACAGCAAATTCCTTGTATGTGCTAAAAACTGTACTTGGCAATAAAACCCTTTTCTGATTCTGATTCTGATTCTGATTCTGAGAGGGGTGAAAATCCTAGGTCCGGGTCAACCCAGGGTAAGAGGAGTGTGCCCGGTGAATGAGTGTGAAATGTTGTGTGTGTGATACTACATGTGTAACAGGTGTAACAGGTACCTGTGTGTGAGATTGCTTGCGTGCGTTGGTGATAAAAAAGGAGGTATGTGTGTTTGATAAGCCTTGTAAATTAGTCTTAGAGAAAAAAAAATGTGAGTCAAGGCCACCTCAGTGTGTGTGTGTGTGTGTGCGTGTGTGTGTGTGCGTGTGTGTGTGTGTGTGTGTGTGTGTTCTTATCTGCGCAGGCAGGCCTGCCTCTGTGTGAAAGAAAAAAAAAGGAAGGAAAGGGAAGAAAACCACTGTGTGTGTGTGTGTGTGTGTGTGTGTGTGTGTGTGTGATGGTAACACAAAACTTTGTGAGATATTTCTGCTCTTTCATTGAATGTTTGAATCTTGTATAGACCTCGGGGTGTGAGTTTGTATTATAATAATTACTTTGATATCAATATATGCTGTGTGAATGTTTTAAAAATAGGGGAGCAGTCAAGAACATTTTAAATTTTATATTTTAGACATATTATTTTAGACATCTGCCAGATTGCCCGTTGTGTAAATCCCTTAGAATTTATAAACCTGTGATATATTAAAAATATTCCTAAATGATCCACTTAAGTTGATGATTTACTTAAGTTGGAAAACTTTCTCCAGTGACTTAGAATCTCGATAATTGGACGTAGAAAATGATTCATTGTCATTAGGAATTGTAAAAACTCATGCTTATCAATTATAGATTTGGCTTAATTTTATTTTAATTGTGGAGATGAATTTGTCTGTTTTCAGTCCCACTTTTAGTCTTTTGTGTGCTAATTCATTTAAAATACTAATAACAGAAAGGTGAAAACTTTGAAAACTCTTCTTCAGTGTGGATTTTCAGGCCCCTAAGCCTCTGTTGAGAAAGGAATGAGTCAGACGATCAGAATGTGGATGAGAGAGTCCATTTGGACCTTTCATGTCAACTTAAAAACTTGTGATCGTAATTATGTTAAGTAAGTATAAAACTATTGGGAACAACTTGATTTTTATGAGTAGTCAGTTTAAAAACTTGCGTTTATTATACAAATTATTAATTACATTTTAAATGAAAATACATGTAATTGTATAGGAAAAGGTAATTTATCTAACTAAGTGTAGTTCGTTGGTTGAAATTAATTTAATTGAAATCTGTTATGTTAATGTTTTGTTGAGCCTAAACATTTGTTTTTAGAGAGTACTGGAGTACTGACGACCATCACAGCCATATTAGATCTGTAGCCCAGTAGTGCTGGGATTGTGATTTGTTTGGAGGTATTTGAGTTTTGGATAGATGAAGCTAAATAAAACACTCAATACACATGGGTAATAATGATTGAGGTTTTTACATTATTTAAGGTTTTGTACTAAACATAGTCCAACATTAAGCAAAATAAGGGTTTATTATAATTAGCATACACTGAACAATTTAAGTGATATATGTGCACACAAACTAATCATATGTCCAAATCTTTCTAAATTTAGCTGAATTATAAAAGCCATTAGTCCGAATGAAGAGTCATTTGGGAGTTTAGTGCTGAGCCAAATGAACTGGCTCACTAAAAAGAGCTGGAATAACCACAACTAATTTGTGTAATAATAATAATAATAATAATAATAATAATAATAATAATAATAATAATAATAATGTAACTTGTGTTTTACTAAGTTGAGCAGTGTAAGTGTGAGTTCTTTTGGCATGAGATATTCATGTTGCACACTGATGAATAATGTGCTGCATATCTTTAAAGTCGGCTTATGTCCAGTGATGAATAATTAGTAAGATTTGATGGTAATATTAGTCTGCACTTATTTTCAAACTTTCTGTAAGGTGTTTTATGTCTTTTACAGATGTGTTATCGGAGTCGTTCACATTAGAATAAGATGGGGAATAGTTAATGTTGAATTCGGGTTTTGCATGGAACACAAGTGTCTGTCACGATTCCCCCTGCTGGCCAGGTGGGGCATTGCACCTTGGCCGGTACTGTCATGTTTCTCCATGACAATTGCGTCCAACCTCCTTCTCTGCCGTCGCGGAGACGTGACAGAATATTCCGCCCAAACAAGGACGCAGCAGAGAGAACAAAGGACTATATCCGGAAGCAGCAGACGGCCTCATGGCGGACTTTATTTTTTCAGAAATCCGGGACACGGAGGAGCTTTCAGTCGCAGTGAAGCGACTGGCAGAGCAAATGGAACTGATGAGACAGCTAAAGCAAGCCGGCCAGGAGGCCTCACCCAAATACAAATGGGCCCTGGAATATATCCCGATTGAGCTGGCGAGGCTCATGCGCCTGCAGGCGCAACTGGGCACAGCCCAAGAGCCCCGCTACATCCGTGCCCATGTCTGAATGCCCAGTTTCCCAAGCACCCATGTCTGAATGCCCAGTTTCCCAGGCACCCAGGTCTGAATGCCCAGTTGCCCAGGTGCCCACGTCTGAAAGCCCTGTCCGAACCCGAGAGCCCAGTTTCGTCCCTGTCCGAACCCGAGAGCCCAGTTTCGTCCCTGTCCGACCCAGAGAGCACAGTTTCGTCCCTGTCCGACCCAGAGAGTCCAGTTTCGTCCCTGTCCAAACCAGAGAGCCCAGTTTCGTCCCTGTCTGAACCTGCGAGCCCTGTATCCCACGTGCCCACGTCTGAGTGCCTAGGGTCCCACGTGCCCAGGTCTGAGTGCCTAGGGTCCCACGTGCCCACGTCTGAGTGCCTAGTAACCCAAGTGCCCACGTCAGAGAGCCCCGGCACGTCCACGTCCCGGCCGCAGAGCCCAGGCACATCCACGTCCCGGCCGCAGAGCCCTGGCACGTCCACGTCCCGGCCGCAGAGCCCAGGCACGTCCACGAGTCACGTTTTGATCTCGAGCCCCGTCCGAGCCCGAGAGCCCCGTTTCAGCCCCTCAGGAAACAGACGAACTCTCCTGCACTGCAGCATATGCCGCCCTGTTCCCCTCGGAGGAGGAGGCGGCGTCCTGCGTTCCTGTGCCAAGGCAGACGGGGTCCTGCGTTCCTGAGCCCCGGCAGGTGGCGTCCTGCGTTCCTGTGCCACGGCAGGCAGCGTCCAGCGTTCCTGTGCCACGGCAGGCAGCGTCCAGCGTTCCTGTGCCACGGCAGGCAGCGTCCTGCGTTCCTGTGCCACGGGAGGCAGCGTCCTGCGTCCCCGAGCCTTTGAGGGAGGTAAGCCCAGTGACCTCTGCTCTTTTGTGTCCAGGCCCGGCGATGATCCAACTCAGAGCTCACCAAGCAGCCTCCAGTGCGACAGAGCCTCTGTGGGAGGCGTCCTGCGCTCCCGAGCCTCTGTGGGAGGCGTCCTGCGCTCCCGAGCCTCTGTGGGAGGCGTCCTGTGTTCTTGAACTACCTGCCGCCCAGCAAGGTCTGCCTCGGCCCTTGGTTTCTGCCTGGGACATTCTGCCCCAGGGGCCGGGACCGCCAACAGGGGGAATGTTCGTTAGCGCTCTAGGGGGGGATCTGTCACGATTCCCCCTGCTGGCCAGGTGCGGCACTGCACCTTGGCGGGTACTGTCATGTTTCTCCTCAGAAGCAGTGCACATGCGCCATGCATGCGCGCTGCATTTGCTCAGCTCAGTAGCGGACTTCTTTGACAGTTGCACACACGTGGATTTTTGTTTACATTTGGTGTCATGTCTCCGCCCTTGTTGTCTCATGTGTTTAACTGTCACGTGTCCCGAGTACTCGCAGCTGTTGGTAATCCAACACAATGATACAGCGTGTATTTATACCGCGCAGCTGCGAGCACTCAGGGCGGAATATTGAATGTATGAATGTTTGAATGTCCGTATGTATGTCTCTGCTTCTGTCGTCGGGTAAGTTTAGTATACTGTTTAGACCAGTCTGGTTTCCGGTTCCAAGTCCCGTGTTTGTTTTGATCCAAGTTAGTATGGTCTAGCCGGGTTCCTCCGCTAACCCGTCTAGTACCTCCGTCTGCGTGTTTCTGTGCCATAGCAGTTAGCTATCAGCTTTCCTGGATATCCCGTTTTGTGAATAGTGTACCGAACCTGTTTTTCCGTGACAACACCTCGTCTTCTGCCTAGCCCTGTTTAAGTCTGTCTGCATGATCGCCTGACCCTCGCCTGCCTCTGGATTATTTCTATTGGAATTTCGTCTTGGATTTACGTTGTGGAATATACTGTGTGACACTTTTGTAAATAAAGCACTGTTCATACTGAAATTGAGTCCATCCTCCTTCTCTGCCGTCGCAGAGACGTGACAGTGTCTGGATTAAGCAGCATTGCATAACGGTTTCTTTTGCTAACATGTTGTGCTGATGTAGCTCTCAATGCAGTGAAATGTTTGTTAGTTTAGTTCAAGTACAGTCTCTTTGCAACAGTGTAGTTTGAGTGATTTGAGTGATCTGAACCATAGAGTGGTAAGTAGAATAAAGTAATAATACAAACATATATTATATACTGTGTGCTATGGAGATGTAATGCAATGTATATGAGTTGACATATTTAAATAATACAGTGCAGTGATCAAAACATGAGGAATGGAGTACATACTGCGCAATCTGTGAGTGAATTGAAAGTCTTTATACTGTAGCTGTGATTGTGCTGTGGAGTGGATGCAGGTGTGTGATCTGGGAATTGCCATCCATGGCAGCCATGTTTGTAGGCCACAGTGCAGGATGGGAAATGTAGTTTGTGACATGAGTAGACTTAACACCAACTTAATATGATCAAGTACAGTTTAAATGAAATTAATACATTTATAAAGGGAATTTTTTATGCCTTTCACAAATGGTGTTCAGCAAAGGAAACAATTTTGCGTTAAATTGAAGCAAGGTCATTGATAAATTTTATTTTTGAATAAGCTAAATACATATACTCATTACTCCTAATTAGATATATTTATAATAAAATGAATATTTAAATGTCATGTATGAAGTGATATTTTGAGTGTGGTACAGTTACAAGTTAATAAGGGACAAAGGGATGCATGCATGTCTAGCCTTTAAATTAACACTGTTGATTGTTGTACAAAGAAAAAACAAATTCAATAGGTTGTTTTGAATAAAAACTAGTGGGATAAAAGAGACCAGAGAACTGTAAATACATGTCCAGATCTCAACATCATTTACTCTATTTTTAGTTCTGTATTAGGGGAACTATCACTTCTTAGCACCGATGGTATATTAACATGTTAGTTTAAGTGTACATCACAAATAGTTCTAGATTAAAGGATTTGTGTTTCTTTCATTCACCAAAAGGATATTGAGAGAAATTCAGGACGGGATAAGGAGGAGTAACGGTACGTAGACCTATTGACAATGAAAGTAGAGAAAGAAAAGAAAATAACACAGGGCTATAAGATAAGTTGCTAAGCATGCAGTAGTCAGTATGAAAGAGCAATCACAGCATCATATATTCCATCTGTGGGAATTGATGTGGTTCCTGTTCAGTGTTTACGTGTACCCCAGCTGTTACAGTAAATCAAATGCTAAGTATCCACCTTTTAATTTACTAAGCCCAGCCGCAATACATAGTCCCTTGAGCCTAAGTTTGAACTTTTTAAACATTCCATCTGAAAGAGTTTGTGTCTGAAATTCCACAGACATTATGAGCACCCTGCTCTGCCCAATTGGCTGAATTAAAAGCTATCACTATAGAGTGCAAACTGGTTAAGCGTAGAATTGCTAATATATACAAATACTGACTCACTCTGCTTATGCCAATGGAGTGTGTCATCTGTTCGGAGCTGTTTGCAATGAGGTTTTAGTAGAAGCATTGGAACGCCACTTTAACATACCGAACAAATAGGTGAATTAAATTCTGGTAGTACCTACTGCACTTCTCACTTTATGGAATTCAGATGTGCAGGGTTTTAACCAGTGTGCGAGGGGGAAGTTAGGGGAAAGATAAAACAGTAAGAGGACTGATCTCTTTACTTACAGGCAATGTTGGATAATTTTTCACTTACAGGCAATTGAGGGAGTCTCAATAGTAGATGATAATCTGAGTATGAACCCATGGGGCGGTTGTGGCGCAGGTGATAGAGCGGGTTGTCGGCTCATCGTAGGGTTGGCGGTGCGATTCCTGGCCCACATGACTCCACATACCGAAGTGTCCTTGGGCAAGACACTGAAGTTGCCCCCGATGGCAAGTTAGCACCTTGCATGGCAGCTCTGCTACCATTGGTGTGTGAGTGTGTGTGTGAATAGGTGAATGAAACACAGTGTGAAGCGCTTTGGTTAAAAGTGTTATATAAGTGCGTCATTTTACATATCAATGCCTGAAAGGCTGTTTAAGCACTTATGTGATAGACAGGTTTAGCAGATGGTGGGAGGCATTGCCATCAGGAACAGTTATTAAATTTTTGACCAGAGAGATAGTTCCTAATATTTGGCATACCATCTCAAGCTTAACGCAATTCATGCGGACACTAAACTTGTTTCGGCAGATGCTCTACCTTGTGCACTAATGACGTATCTCATGCAGACTAACAAAATATGTATCTAACACCGCATGAACTGCTTACTGGTCTACCCATGTCTGTGTCTGTTCCTTATATGAGTATGGACTGCCGTTGGAGTAATTGCAGATGGAACCAAGAGCATATATGAGATAACTAATTGCTATGTATGAATCTATCTATTCACAGGAATAGAGCTGGGGTCTGTGAGAGGAGACCGAAGTTCCTTATCCATATCCAACATTGTTATGGGTGAGGCGTTGCCGCCTCAATTGGGGGTGGTGCTCACCCATAGATGGGAGACCATGTGCAGCGAGAGAATGGCTGAAGCAGCTGACTACGAGGACATGAGACCCTGACCCCCAAGGATGCTCTGGTTTGCGGCTGATGATGAGGAGGTCCTTCCTGTGAGGTAGAGGACACATGAAGGTCCCATTGGTACAAGGACGGCTATTTCCTCAGCTTTATTGAACAATACTCCTAATCCTCATCACCTCCCAGCCAATCAATCATCACAGTCTTGATGAAATTTGGTATAATTGGAAGCATGTCTAAAACACAGAAAGTGCTGAGATCATGTAAGAATGAGGTTTCACTCACTAGCATAAATGTGTTCACTTTAAACTTTGTTCCTTCCCTTAAACACTTACCTGCTTGAGAATTTCCAATGTTTGTAGAATGATGATCTTTAGTACAGCACATTATCAATTATTAATGGGCTTTTTTATTTATTGAGACAATTATGTGATTTTCTATTTTATTTAATACATGTACTTTTTTATGATTTAACATGATTTTACACCTTATCTTATTTGGCTCATCCTTGTTCATTCCCTTTAATCAACATTTCCCATTGTTGGTATCAGAATCTTATTTAACATGCAACATATTCAATAATCTGTAACTAAGACTTAATAAAGAAATTCTCATTACACAGAGTGTCCAGAATGTTTCTGAAACACTTCAGCCTATGATTAGCCATGGATTCATGGGAGGACATTGTAGCAGTCTCTGAGGATTTCTTCTTATCTCTCCACTGTAAAAACCCAAACCACTAAATACTGGCTTCTTCTTCTTCTTCTTCTTTTAATTTGATTGTCAGTGCTCAACTCAAACCAACAGCAGAATTATTACAAATATCAGGACTGATTGTGTCTGAAATAAACCACTGATTATATCCTACTTGTTTGTTTCTAGATGGTATGACTTATTTAGCCAAACCTAAACTCACCTCTCTTTTGTGTAACTGGATACTCAGGACAATGAATTTTCACTGAATCCACCCATCCATCCATTTTCTAAATCACTCATCCTAATGGGTCGCAGAGAACCTTGAGCCTGTCCCAGGAAGCATAGGGCACAGGACATGGTACACCCTAGATGGGGTACCAATCCATTGAAGGCACACTCACATATACATTCACACACTCATCCATACACATGGCAATCAGCCTACCATGCATGTCTTTGGACTTTGGGAGCAGCACAGGGAGAACATGCAAATTCTGCACACAGTGACTACTGTGCATACTGAGTGACTGTGTTTTCTTTATAGTGTATATGAACTGTGAATTAATTCTTAAATAAAAACATAAATGTAACTAACATGCTGCTTTATTAAATCATAGCAACTTGAGCACCTGCCTAGCCCAACTCTGAATGAGGAACTTTCCTACACAAATATGGATATAACTAATGGTCTGCACTTATATAGCTTTTTTTTGTGGTTCTACAAAGTGCTTTACACTGTTTCTCATTCACCCATTCTCACACACACTCACACACCAATGGAAGCAGAGCTGCCATGCAAGGCGCAAGCTGCCCATCAGGAGCAACTTGTGGTTCAGTGTCTTTCCCAAGGACACTTTGAGTCATGTGGGCCAGGAATCAAACCGCCACACCTACGATTAGACAACCTGCTCTACCACCCTAAACACAGCTGCCAACTAGATAACTAGATGTTTAAGTCAGCCTATCCCATTCCTACATTCTATTGTTACATATAGATGTCTCTTCAGTGTTTCCTACATATACACTTTTTTTAATTTGCATATGTCTACCAATATAGCTCATATGTCAACCATTTAATATAGCTCTACTGTAGTCTATTATACAAGTAGCATGTATGTGTTTTCCATTTCACTTTCTTTTCAGGGATAAACATATTGGAGGATATTTTATTGATCTGGCACAAAATTAAAAGTAATTAATATACATGAAAAAAAAAGGGGAACATTTGGGTACCAAGGTTATAAGTTATAAATTTAAAATCAAGCGAACCTTTAGTGTGTGTGTGTTTGTGTGTGTGTGTGTGTGTGTGTGTGTGTGTGTGTGAGTGTATGTGTGAGTGTGTGTGAGTGTGTGTGTGAGAGTGTGTGTGTGTGAGTGTGTGTGTGTGTGAGAGAGAGAGAGAGAGAGAGAGAGGGAGAGAGAGAGAGAGAAAGGGTGAAATTGGTATGTGCTGAGGGGGCGAGACCTGAATGTCAGGCTAATCTTAGGTTAACATTTGACTAGTGCATAAATTACACTTAATATGTCTAGGTAACATTATTATTAGCTGTAATTTAACCAAAAAAGATAATGCAGTATGTTTATTAGAAACCAACCAAAATCACTCGTAGAGTGAGACATGTAAAAGTCCTTGAGGTTACAAAGGAACCCAGGGTAACTTCTTAGCAAACAAAGGCCTCTCTCACATTGGCTAATGTTAATGTTCATGTGAATTCAATGAATTCTAAAGGAAAATTTCATGACATCTGTCTGTGAACTGAATCTCAAGAGAGAGTGGGTCATGCATCAGGCCAACAACCATAAGCACACAAGCACACACAGGTTTACCAAAGAATGGTTAAAGACGAATAAAATTCATGTTTTGGAATTGCCAAGTCAATGTCCTGACCTTAAGCCAATAGAAATGTTGTGGAAGGACCTCAAGCAAGCAGTTCATGTGAGGAAAATCACCAACATCCCAGAGTTGAAGCTGTTCTGTACTGAGGAACGGGCTCAAATTCTTACAATCCGATGTGCAGGACTGATCGACAGTAAACACAGTGAAAATGTTTAGTTGTGGTTATTTCTGACCAAGGGGGTCACACCATATGCTGAAATCAAAGGTTCACATCGGATCACATAATAGAAAGAAAACATTGCACACACTATTATACCACCAGCAGCAGTGTGGACTGTTGATACAATGCAAATTCATGCTGCTGATGCCAATGTCTGACCCTATCATCTACATGTCACAACAGAAATCACGATTCATCAAAACAGGCAACGTTTTTCCATTCTTCAACTTTCCAGTTCCAGTGAGTCCACGCCCACTCTAGCTTCAGACTCCTGTTCTTGGCTCACAGACAGGAGTGTAACCTAATATAGTTGTAGCTTATCCACCTCATTTGGTTTGACGTAGTGTATCTTGCAAGAGGGTTTTCTGCTCATTCACTTGTAAAGAATTATTGTAATTGTTTCCTTTCTGTCAGCTCTAACCAGTCTTGTCATTCTCATCTGACCTCTCTAATCAACAAGGTGTTTGTTTTCTCCACCATTCTGTGTAAACTCAAGAGCTTGCTGTCTGTGAAAATCCCAGATCAGCCTCTAAAATTCTTAAACCAGCTCGTCTGACACCAAGAATCATACCATCATCACTGAGATCACTGAGATTCTGATGTTTGATGTGAATATTAACTGAAGCTCTTACCTGTATCAGCATGATTTTATGCATTTATGCAGCTGCCACCTGAATTAGCTTAGTTCTTTTTAAAAAAACATCCTGCAGAAGAAAATAATATCGTCACTCCTGGAACTTTGAGTAGCCTAATGCAAAATATATTCAAAATACTATTTTTCCTAAATCAATTATTGAAGAAGGATAAAAACGCCTGAAATTGGATTCAAGGCAGTGTTATATACAGTGTTACCACCATTGAAATTACCATTTAATTACATATTCTTCAACAGTTAAAATATATATGAACAACAACAACAATAATAATAATAATAATAATAATAATAATAATAATAATAATAATAATAATAATAATAATAATAATAGAGTTTAATTTATATAGCTCCTTACTTATAACCAATGTTGCTTTACAATTACAATGTTTAAAAAAACATGGAATATGTGGTAGGGTAGATTTGAGGAAAAAAAATATGATGAATAGTTTACATAAAAAAAATTTCATCAAAACATGATTTCACTGCTTACAATAAACTTAACTTAAACCAGTTTCTAATTACAGGATTGAATTATGTAAAGTGAGCGTGATCAGTTCATGTAGACTTAATTATTAATTATTGTGTAATGTATTTAAAATGTAATCTCAAATCATGTACAAAAACTGGCATAGACTGACATTTCAGTGAAAGTTATTTGCATTTGTAAAACACAAAGTGCATTTGACTTTTAAATAAACTACAAATTATTTAGTGATACACCAAGTGGACAGCTCAGCGTTTAAAGGGTCAAAGAGATGAAGAGAGTGTCGAGCAAGGTAAGTAATCTCTCTAAACAGGGGCTTTATTTGGCTTAATGCATTATATATTTGCTATATGATGCACTTCATATAAATTGATGTACTCAGTAAAAGTCTGATTCTTAAGTGGTGAATGCTACCTTGCGTTCTCAGTTGGCTACTTTCTTTTCCTTCATTGAGTGCTGTTGTAAATCTAAAGTTGTTATCTTTCTGTTTGAACAGAAAATGGAGAATTCACAGAGGTCCATGCTTCTATTTTTAGGTAAACTCTCATTTCAAGGATCAAATGGATTTTAAGTATAGTTAAAACAAACAAACAATAATAATAATAATAATAAAAAAACACAAAAATCTAGTGTTAGTTGCAATACAGTAATAATTTAATACCTTTTACAGGTTTTTGTAAAAATACTTATCAGAAGTTATTCCTATTGCGTCTCTCCCCAAGCAGACACACAATCAAATGTATAATTTTAGATTACATGTTCTTGCACAGGGATATGCATTTTCTCATTGCAGTGGATGCTGACACATCAGGAAGGTAAGACTATAATAAAATACAGAAATAAATACATGCATACACACATACACACACACACACACACACACACACACACACACACACAC